>UELU01136600.1:12142-79490 GCA_900490025.1 Megastigmus dorsalis | reverse complement strand
TATATATATACATATATATGTATATGTATAATATATATATATATATATATAAAAAGGTATAATAATAAAACCAGAAAAAAAGAGTTGGTGAATGGGGATAAATAATCTTATTGAAAAAAAAATGATTGGATTATATATAATAATTGATATTTTTTGTTGCAATTCTGTTTTTTAAAAATGGCTAATTGCATCCGCCGGCTTGTTGCGTCCGGCGGATTTGTAATCTGGGGGGTACCTGCGTCCACGCTCGCGCTTGTACTGGCCACCGTACTTGCAGCGGTTCGCGGCGAGCTCCGTGATCTCGGGTATCCAGCTGGCGAACACCGCCTACACATCCCACAATCACATCCGTTGCCGTCAGACAGAAATCAGAGGAAGAGAGACACACCCCTAACGACTCTCGGCGCATCTTTGCTTTTTTTTTAATTCTACATGTGCTTTTTTTATTTATTCATTTATTTATTTATTTATTTGTTTCTTTTTTTTTCTTTCTTACACTTTTTCTCTTTTGCATTTGCCATTCGTTTGTTCGGTTTTTGCTTTTTGCCAAGGTAACGACGGCGCAACTCTATTTTCTCGCATTGGCCATCAGTTCTTTCATTATATTTTCTATTTTCTTTTTTTTTTCTCTTTTTTTTTTTTTTGTCGTAACGATAATATCGCTATACACGGGTTTCGTGTGTGCCGCTTACTTTTTATACATACGCTTTGTGTGTACTTTTTGCTCTGTTCTGTTTGTTCACTTTGCTACTCAGTGGAGAAAACGATGTATGCAAATGTATTAGTAGCGCGTGTGTGTCTTTATGTTGATTCTGAAACGAGTAACACGTTGTGAAGGTGGTAATACATCGCGTTTAACAAGTCGACTATTGCTTCTAGTAAGTTCTAACGTGTTGATATTAAAACCTTACAAAATGAGCTTCCGCGTCCCAGAGGCAGTTTATTATTTTCTTTATTTCGTAAATTAGATAAACTCCAATGTTTTTGTTTATTTTAGATATTAATGTGATACCATTTATCGTTCATTTATTCTTCACTGCAATTATATTTCTATCTCAATTCGATAATTGAGCAACGTTTAACAAATCATTTACTATATATAAACCACGGATTCTATAAATTTGTTAGTCAAATAAAGCAAGTTGCATACGTGCCACTTCTCCATTCGCATACATCGCCCTGGAATTTAGCTTGTCTACCAATTTTCGAACAGTGTATTATTGCTACTGCTGCTGCTACTACTCCTGCACTTGCTTTATAGCGCGTACGCTCGCGGTGTGTATATATAAATATATTTTCTTTTAATTTTCAAATGAGAGAAGTATTGGGGGTACACGTATATATACCTATATCAAGTATATATATATTATTGTGCAACGCGTATTATGAATCGCGAAACAGCCTCAACCCGACACGCATAACATAATGATTGTGTTTCTCGTATAGATAAATTTAACCTTGCGGAATGGGCGCGAGTGACAGTCACGTATTATAAACGCAATTCAGCTTGCCTTGTGTATTTTTTTTATTTTTTAATTATTTATAAGTGAGGATTTAAAAAGTGGTTTTTTTCTTTCTTTTTTATTTTCTTATATAATAAGATTTCCGAATGGGGAAAGTTATCGAAAGACTTTTACAGACAGATAAATCTATTTGAAGTATATATATAATAATGAACAAATCTTCTAAACGTAATAAGTTTCAAGGACAGCACAGTAAAAAAGTTTCATAAGCATAATAATAACAATAATAATAAAAAGTAATAATCTACACGAATAGTTTTCCTTTAATCTAATCTACGTTTAACCTAAAGAATATGTTTAGATTTCCGTGTTGGCATACATAAAACGGACAGTAGATAAACACATAATATGTCACAAAGTTTTAGGCGAGTTTACTTGTTTTATTTGCTCAGTAATATTGATCATGTTTTTTTTTGTTTTTTTTTCGGTCTTACGTTCTGCGAAAGTATTGTTTCTTTGCACCGTTTGAATTGAAGATAAAAAAAAATTATAAGGTTTATACCAAAGAAAGAAATTAATAAAGGAGGAATGCCCACGGGTGTAGATGGTACCGGACACCAGCGCACAACTTGGCGAGATCCGTACGATCGCGCGAAGCGATGGATGTCGGTGGTCGCGAGTTTCAACGAGAAACATTCCGAGCTGCAAGTTTACGTCCTGAAATAAGAATCGAGGAAAAGAAGGTAGAGTGAAAGTTCGCGAGATACAGTCGAACGATTCATGCGCACACATTCTGCAGTTGCGACGAGTCGCGTAGGATCTTTTGGAATTTTCAGAAAATACTGGTCCCAGGCCGAGCTCGAAGTTAATTGTCTTTTCCCGTTAAGACTCTCTGACCGAAACGAAGGGGAATATTCATCGCATGAATATTCATTCCCGAAACGCTGGAATTGAAATTTCAAATTCCAGCGAATTACTTCAGTTTGCGAAAATGCAAATTATTACTTAAACATTCAAATTATGAAAAATTACCGGCTGTTGATTCTAGTTAGGATAACAATGAGTCGGAATGATGCGCGAATCACACACTTGGGGGAGATCTAGTACCAGTATTTTCAGCTCGCGCAATTGCAGTTATGGTTATGTGTAACGCATGTACCCTATCGGCTGTGAATCGGGAACTTCGCGCTTAACCAACATCCTTATAATATTTCGGAGGGTGCAAACCCGTTCGGAGGATTTCAGAAATCGTCGCGTTTCTATGGATGCGATCCACGCGATCGCATGGATTTGCGTGGGCTGTGCGCTGGGCTCCGATAACTTATCGAAATCAAAGACTTTAATTCGTGATGTATCCAGTATTTGCTTCAGTTATATCGGTTTCTGTTTTGATGTCTTCGCACGATTTATGCGCTCTCATAACAATGCGGCATAAATCAATTGGACAGGACTGTGTTTTATATATTCACCTGGATATGAAGTACGTATACAGAAAAAAAAATCAAGTGGTAGAAGAAATGAGTGAGGAGATGAAATTATAAAAAAAAAATAGAAAAAAAAAATGAACAACCAACGCAAACTTGTGGTTTGTTGTACAAATCTGTCACGCAATCACAAATCATCAGAAGTACTCGTGGATGGGTTGAATTGCAACACGCACAACTCAACATACATACGATCGATGAGATACTAAAAAGTCTCTCAATATCCTTTTATTCTATACTAACAATTCGAATCGAATTCTATATCGTGTATTCTCCGTACGCCTTGCTATCTACTGCAGTACAATATTTTTCATGGGTACTACTTACACATGAAATATCAGTTCTCTTAGCATTAGTTTTACAAAGAATATAGTAAAAAATACAATCAACATGTTACTATTAACGAAAAAATTACTATAAAAACAAGTGTAATAAATATTCTTATGTAAAAAAGAAACACTCAATCGTTAAAATGAAGAAAAATGTATAATAAACACACCAATGCATCTAGGTACATCTTTTCTACAAAAATATATATAAATAAGATGTAACTATTACGTAGTGCTCTAAACACAGACATTTATCAAAATCACTTGGCTCTAAAAAAAGACCTCAAACTCTATGAGTAAATGAGCAATATAGGACACATCGAGATTTCCAGGATCCATCGATAAGCCAGTCACGCGCGCATACACGCCAAAATAAAAACTCACCAGAGAGAAAAACAAGAAAAAAAAAACCCAAAACCAAAACAAAACCAAAAACAAACAAACAACTTCATCTGGACAAGTCCGAGGCGTAATGTAATATAGGCTTATGGTCGAACGCTACAACGCGCGCGCGTTCCGCATAAATATTCCCTGCGCCTTATGCAAATCATGCGTATAGGTTTGGAGAATACAATATACATATATATAGATGGAGAGCAAAATCGATCCGGTTATATATATATATATGTTACGATGTGTGCGATTCCGTGTATGTGGGTGTGTTTTGTGAAGGGGTTACAGAGTAAGGTTGTGGTGATGGGTGGTGGGTGGGGGGTAGAAGCGAGGACATGATCGCCGCATGCCTGACCCCAATGGAATATCTTCGACTTGATATGTGTGTGCGTGCGTGCGTGCATGTGTGCGTGTGTGTGTGTGTGTGTGTGATACTTCGTGCTGCACCAGCCGCGTTATTATAATGCACAGGACTCCGATGTATGTTCGCGTTTTACGGAATCGCAGAGCGAAATCGTCCGGATTTGCAAAAAAAAAATGAAAGATTCTTTCTCGAAAGGTAAACTTGGATGTACTCAAACAAATTGCGTCAACACACTAGATTTGATGGTCAAAAAGTACATACTCGCATTTCTGTATCTGTTTTTGTTTCTACAACGTTTACCTCTAGAAGAAAAATCTTTTATTCTGTGACGTACATATGTTCCTTCATATAGCAATGATTTACATCTTGCTTATTATTGATCGGACCGCATTAAGGGATCTGATGGGTATAATGTGTTAAGTGGTATATTGCATTTGGTAGGTATATGTATGTCCTAAGTATTGTATATACAAACAAGCAGAACCAGAACCAGCTGGTCTGACGTTTCTCTCAATAAACTGCACGCAGGAGCTGGAAAATGCGCGTTTTGTTTCAGCACATATATTATATTTTGTACATTCAATTTAAACTGTTTCTTCAACACTCTATAGATATAATTTTCAAACCCACCTTAAAAATAATGATAAAGTGCAATTCGATACATATCCTGTATACTTGAATCACTACTCTTAAAAGTAATACAACTATAATATACAGAACAATCGTATAAAAAGAATAATTATAAACTTTCCTTTGCGTATCCGTTCATCAAAAGCACATAACAGCAAGGAATCACCCGATCGGAGTCTCGCGCGCGAGAACACCCAAAAACATCCTCGAAAGTCCATCGTTATTAAAGCGGTCGCGCGCGGACTCCGTTCGTGTTTCCCCCCGAGTTCGCGGGAAGCGGACCCCAGGAAAAACAAGAGGTAAAATCAGTGCCGTCGAGTGCGAGAATCTACGTATACGAGTGCGCTATATATATAGTGCCGCTATAAGCGCATGCCGACGTCGGCCGAGTGTCGTTGTGTTGTTGCTGTTGTTCTTGTTATTGCTGTTGTACTCATGTTGCTGTTGTTCTTGTTGTTGTTGTTGTTGTTGTTTTGCCGTGTCTCGTGTTGTTAATGAACGCCGACGTTGTTTGAGCAGCAGACTAAATTGGTTATATACTTGAGGGGTAGGGTGAAGGTATAACAGAGTGAACGCGATTGCAGCGTGTGCGTGTATAACGGGGCGGAGGTGGGTCATTCGTGTGTAGCTGCAAAGCTTCGTTTCAGCTGTACACTGGAACTATTTCGAGCAAATTTTCACTTTCCGACTGGCCTTTGTTTGCATATTATATATTTGCGGCTCGAAATGTCCGAAAGAGAGAGAGCTTGGCTCCGAAACAATTCCAGAGTGCGTATATACTAAGAGGAAGACGTTTTTTTTTATATAAAAAATGTAAACATTGTTTTCATGTAAAGAAGATCAAGATAATATGAAAACGTATTTTTTAAGCTAAGTATAGCTGTATAGACGTAAGATTAGTGCAAGAATTGTCTATATGAGTAACTTAAATCTCCCAGTATACATGCAGAGCGTATAGAATATATATATATATAAGTGCGTGTGGTAAATGTAGACGTGTGGGTGTGTGCGTATATGTGTGTGTGTGTGTGTGTGTGTGTGTGTGCGCGCGCTTGCGTTCATTTAGAAAACACACAAAGGAGAAGCTTGAAGTGGACATTCTCTCGAGTCGCAGCCCAGACTCCTTCACTCCCCCGAAAATGGCCCCTAATGCGCGAGTCGCTCCATTCTCTCCGCGCTTCTTCTTCTTCCTCTGCTACTTCTTCTTCTTTTCTTTTTTTATTTCGTCGTGATCGCGCCGCCACCGTCGCCGGGAGCCATTCAATTTTACCAGCTTCTCCTTTGATGTCTACCTAAATGCACGCGGGCGTCGTATAAAAGGCGACGTCGTCTCGCAAGAGCTATATACGACGCTTCTTTAGCACCTCGCAGTTGCAGCGATGCTACGCCGTCGCTTTATACAGGCGTACACCGAGAGCAGCATCCATTTTATCAATAGATCTAATAGTTTAACGGTGTCCTGAAGAATATTCTTGGATTGGAAAAATTCTAGTCTTTCTCTCGGTATATGCGTAAAGCTTGTAAGCATGCTTGTGAGTGCGGGTGCACGTATCTATGCGTTTATTCATTGTTTTTGCTTCTTGGGAAAAAGATCGAAAAAAAAAACGTATATCTATACTATATATTGAATAGAAGTAAAGTAATTTTTTTTTTCAATGTACAAATGAGACAACTTTGGCTAATATATGAACTAAACTATGAAAAAGTAATACATTGCACATATATGGCAGTACCAGCGAATTTTTGCAATAAATTTTGTTGTAGAATTATTACAGAAAATTATGGCACTCCATGAGGTAGATTGTTTGATTATATACATATTTTAAATTTCATGCCGAAAGAAGTTGAAAACTTTAAATGCAAGACTCATATATATCTAATATAACGAAAACTAGAATATATCAGTAAAACTTCCTGTATTGACTAACCCTAGAACCAATAAATTATTATTATTAATCCGCTATACTTATTATCTTTCCCATTCAAGAAATGCTCCTATACGAATGAGTTCCTTTCGGAACGCATATAATGTTTCATCAGTTCTAAGGTTAACTGAAAAACGATACTTTGTAGTTGAACAAGAATAAATATTTTATGCAATGCGAAAGTGAAACTTTACAGCGCCTGGCTGTAGGTCGTTATAGTCGATATCGTGACTAACGCGTCGGGTCAGTCCGCGGGTAGCCGAGCGCAACATTACAATGTTTAAGTGCATTATTTCGTGTCGCGCGCGTGGGGCGGACGACGTGAAAGGTCCTTTTGGTTTACTCAATCGGTGGAGGGGGTAGTCCGAGTAACTTGAGAAGTTCGGAGTCGCGCGTCACCCTCATAATGTAACTATGTAGCTTGATGCACTTAAAAGGGGACACTTCACTAAGCGAGACGTTTATACGAGCTTTTTCACTAGTGAATCTTTAGAATAAGAAAGTGTTTTGCTCGGTGTATGTAAGTTTGACGCAGTACTGCAAAATCATTAAAATTAAAATTGCACGTCTAATGTTACGTAAGGAAAAAAAGTATGAAGAAAGTAGCATGGTAAGATTTTATCCCGTCCGCAAATACGTATCAGTAGTAAATGTCTGGATCTGTTCAGACGCGGGAAAACGCTCCCGATATATCCACATTCTATACTTTTTACGAGTTTCAACGAAAAGCATAGCAGGATTATATATTTTTTTCAATAGTCGCGTCCGTCCCAATTTTCAATCGAAACCACTAAACTGAGAAATATTCGTTTATAATTGAAAAAAAAAAAAAAAAGAAACGATTATATATTTTCGTCCGGTAATGGAATGCTCGTGGCTGCACGGTTCTCGGTTATTTCGTTAGATATAGCACTGGGTGCAGTGCACACTCCAAATAAAATCGTCCAGACTCGACCCGTTGCGAAAGTATTTCTTTTTCCCGATTGACTCCGTCGGCAATCTTCTCTCGAGCTGTGGCCTCTGTGCCACGATTCGCTTATTTCGCCGACTGTTGCCGCCGCCGCTGCTGCTGCTGCGTCGTTCTCTTTATCGACTTGGGGATGTCGAGCGCACCCAGGAAACACACATACACACACACACACTGCAAAGAAAAATAATAAAACTAGTTTTTTTTTTGTTGAATCAAATAAACTTTTTTTTTACTCGTGATTATATGATTGACCACTTCTGTGGTTATAAAATTGATATCTCAATGCAGTTTTTTTGGGTTTGTTATTTTTGACTTCTACATTTTCGTTGATTTTATATTCATAATAGTTTTATAATTAAATATTACACAGAATATCCCAGTTTTTTTGAAAATATATAAATTTTGTTTGTTTTCTTCGGGCATCAATTAAGTGCATTCACCAAATTCTGAAAAAACCCAAACGCGACGACGTTACCAAAATAAAGGAACGAATCAGATAAAGTCACCGTACTCATAAATTTCAGTTCATCAACAACTTCTTTCTAAACATCACGAGTATACGAAAAGAACAATAATTTATTACAACAGAGCCGCCATCCTCTATCGTCGTGAAGCCGCGAATAAATCACGGTAGAATTGACCAAGACAAACGAATCTCCTTCGCACAGCGGGATGAATCAACGAAATCTTTGCTTCCCTGTGGACAGCGCGGGGAGAGCGTCGTAGTATATATAGGAAGGGAAGGCGAAGGCGCGCGCGCATTTTCGGCAGCGCAGCACCGCTATACGACACAGTGCGCGCACTAGCCAAAATCAATAGCCGCAGCGCGACCAGGAGGCGCACGCACACACAGCTGCTGCTGCTACTGCTGCTACTGTCCGAACGAGAGAGCGAGAGATAGGGAACGAGAGGAGAGTGGAATCACGAAACGCGACTCAGCAAATGTGTATTCCAGCGTGAAATTAATTGCGTTGATTTGAAAGGATCGATTTTTCCGTACGTTCATTTCCGGATAGTTTCGTTTTTACTGGGTACTATAAAAATTAAGCGATTAAATTATATGCCGAGAGTGCATATCGAGTACAATTACTCTACGAGTTTATTGTAATATTTTATGACAACGATAAACCGAAATTTATTTAGAAAATAGTTTCGTAATAGCTCGTGCAAAAGACTCGTCAGTAAAAAAAGTCGATTTGTTAAGGCACGCTTAAGGTATACGTCTCGCGTAACGAGGATAAAAAACTAAGGTATACGTATATATCAGTAAAATTTTATACGTATACATATTGCGGCTAGGTCCTATATATACAGTTTTGCAGACGTCGCGTGACAGGTCGCGTGTAAAATGTGCAGCTCGTGTGCGTGCGCCAACCCAAGAGGACGCCCGGAGAGGGAGGAAATATTGACTATACGGTCATTTTTAATGGACCTTTCACGACCTATACGTATATATTTATAAAATGCGGAGGGGAAAAAAAATCAAGGCTATGCCGTGTTATTACGGAGTTCCGAGAAACGGCTTTTCTAGTTCTTTGACCTCTTAACTCGTTTGTTGCCTCCGACACTTTGTACAACGGCATATCCGTTAATTTTCGCGAGAAAAAAAAAACAGCTACGCGGCCTGACGGCAATGTTTTCCTCGCCGGTTTTTAACGTACATTATTGACCGTTTATGGTAATTGGAAAAGTGTTGTTTTCTATCGATTTATAAATAAGCAACACATACAAAATTCACTCTTATGCTGTGTATATACATATACATATGTATATATGAGATCATAAATGTTTATTCTTGTTCAAGTACAATAAAAAAAATTTCTATATTTTTGAAGACTACACGCTATATAAAATAATAAATTCACTTACTGCTCCGTGACTTTTTTTGGACAACGAGCAAGATTAAAAAGTCAACTACAATGGATTAAAAATTTACGCCACCCGAACTGTCATGTGGATCACTGTTCTCGCATCGACAATGCTTTTGCGGATAAAAACGTATAAATTCAAGCCGAAAAAGTCAGCCATTCGATGTCTGTTGTAGTCCTCGTTGGCGAGACTCCCTAACACTATTTAAATCCCATATATTTCATTTTCAACACTTACGTTGCTATATTCGTATCCATCGGTATGGTAAAAATTGTAGTCCACTACTTGTACGTATAATGTGTGACTGTGTCTGTAATGTTTAGGTGTAAGTGTAAATGAATGTTTATTGTATTGTGAATCTGTGTGTGAGGTTTGTTATAGCCAGAATGTAGAGTAATATAGAAATGTATATAGTGAATGAAGATTGAAGGAGAGAAGAGTGCATGACTAGACTAAGTAAACAAATTTTGTGAGAGCAGATTGTAGAAAGAGGAAGAATGAATTTTACTGTGGTTAAAGTATAGTCATGTACATTTGCAATGTTTTTCGATTGTATTATATGTAAGTTTAAGCTGATCAAACTCTTTAAAAGGTGTTGTTATGCTCGAGTTATAATTACAACGAATTATTATTAGTAGCTTTAATTACACAATCAGTCCATACTACGTATGATTTCATGAAAACGATGTTTATTATTAATTAAAAGGAAGAAATTCGATAAACATGAATATGTAAGTCACACAAAAAATATTGGATTAATTAAATAAATGCAGATATTTAATGAGAAATAGTAAGATTAAAATCGAGCATAGCGTCTCTACACAAATATGTTATATTATTCAGTATAAATAATTTAAAATTCAATTAAATTATTGGAAAGATTCTTTGCTTCGGTTTAGTTTATCTCAGTTGAAATACTTTTGTATACCTCTGCGCAACTGTTTTTAATTAGTGATTTATTTTGAATGAGAAATTCTCGAACAACATGGTTTAATCGTTATTCGAAACAGAAACAATCCAATGCCAAATTACAAGTTTAATGACACACATCTCTTTATGTTTGAAAAAGAAAAACAGCTGGCACATTGTACTGTCATCCAAAACAAGACCAAATCGCACATGACTACCGTTCGATTTTTTTTCACTCAATCGAATCAAGGACCCAATAAGATACAATTCATCCAAAATTTGTTTACTCACTTGTTATGCTGTTCACATGTAATTGTATTGTATAAATGTATATATATATATATCATAATAATACCTCTTTCCGTGTTCCCGCTTGTATTCGCCGCTGTACTTGGACCTATTGCCTACGAGCTCTATTATCTCGGGTATGCTACTAGCAAACATGGCCTGCAAATACAAAACGATAACTGGAGAAGGAAAGCCAATGTGCGCTGCCCGCAGCTTGCGTGTGTTACGGGGCTCTCGGAATTACGGGGAAAACAATATTGCTGCTGCGCTGCTGCTGCTGCTGCTGCTGCTGCTGCTACTATTGGCTTGCTCACGCTGGTGTACTTATATAGTTACAGAACAAAAAAAAAAAAAAAAATAGTTGGAACGATAAGCGCGCGCCTCTCGCGTTGACTCGGCTACTTCTTTTTAAACAACGCTTGCCATGGACGCGCCTTCGCGGATCTATACGGGTCGTTACCAAACGCAAGAAATTCACCGAGAAATGGTTATTTTCTTTTATCATCACAACAAAAAGACGGGATTCTCGAACGAGCGTCGCGAGCTAACAGCGTCATTGTGGATATCGCTCGACAAAGCTGAAAAATCTTATGTACGGATCGAAATACGTTCAAGCGCGAGAGCTAATGGCGTTGCCGTACAGTTATCGGGCATCGATCGTCTCGGAAATTCAATCGCCAAGCGGACAACGTATGACCGGCCGGCCGCGGCGCATCTGGGCCGATTTATCAGTGCCAAATGCATCCGTTGGTTTGCTCCCGTTAGCCACGCGCGACACACGCGTATTTCCGCGCGCCTGTGTATATTTCATTTAAAGCTGATCGGCCACGGCGACGCTTACGCGAATTGAAATTAGCCTATGGGCTGCTGCTATCGATCCGCCGCGAATACGTGCCTAGAATATTTCGTTTTATTATGAATTTTTTATATTCTCGTTACGCGCAAAGTCGTAGGAGTCGGACGTGAATGCTTTTTAATGTTCGCTTTGGTAATTTGCAAATTGTAGGTGTTGGCGCTTAAAAGGTTTAGATTGACATAAAGATAATGTGGATATAAAGACTCGAAAGCTGGTTATTACTAAGCAGGAAACGAATAAAATTTCACGTCCTGATTACAAGTATAGGAATTTTTCACGCTACTTTTAAAAGGGGGGGGAGGGAGGAACATTTTTTAATGGGTGTGTAAAATCTTTTGACAATCACGGAAAACGAAAAAATCACTGGAGCTACCGTATGAGTATAAAGAGAAGTTCAAAAAGACCTAGTCTACTGCACCTATAGCCAATAATGCGCAGAAATTAATGTACAGGGAGAAACAGCTGCCAATAAGCATAAGATACTTTCAATAAAATAACACGGACAGCAGGAGATTGGCTCATATTGCTCGGCGAAGCATTGGCTAAAAGTAACAAGCGATAGAAGAATCATTTTTTTAATCGTACAATTGAAATTGTAAAAGTTGTATAACATAGTAAATATATGAATGAATTGTAATAAACTATATAAAAAAAAAGTAATACGAATAAATTGAAGACATTCGAGGAGGAAATGACAAACGATGTTGAGATGATTAAACATCAAGCGACCTCGTTTGATTATTAATTTTTATAGTTGTTTAGATATTTAAAAAAATATATAATTTAAAATATTTTTCGGTTTCACATCAATATCGATAAACTATATAAAATATTTTAAATAATTGCAAACGAAATAGCAGATTTCATTCTATAGTTGAGACAAATAATTTTAGAAAAAGTAAAATTCAAAGATACATATTAAAAGTAAAGTATTTACAATACTTTGAATTTTTTGTTTATTGATAATTTTTAACACAGAAATAAATCTATCGATCGTACAGGAAGGTTGCCATATCTCGTGCACCCTCTTTCTATGCTTTAGTTATACCTTCTCAAGTACATGAATTTGTTATTTCAAAGAAACAAATTCAAAAATATCTTCGAAAAATAGCAGTAACATGACTAATAAATTGTTCGTGATGGTTCAGGTACGATCGAAAAGATTTTTATTTTCTTTAAAAAAAAAAGTAATATGATTTGTAAAAGTCACGTTTAAATTTTTAATAATTTAATAAATTAAAACAAAAGATTTAAAATTGTAGGATAGATGAAACCTGACTTTTACTAAAGATTATATTTTTAGTGAAATTAATTGTTTTTTTGTTGTAGATTTTTAAAGACAAATAGTTCAAAATAATTGCATGCCTCGACATAATTCGTCACAAAGATAAAGTAGAATAATATAAAAAAAGAAGTAAATTAAATTTTTCCCAAGAATTATATACAATTTGTGTGTACAGCAAACAACTACAAGTGTACAAGCGCGAAACAGTAAAAAGAAAACAAAATAAATCCAAACATAATAAGTATCAACTGTAGTGATAAAATATAAATTGAAAATGAAACTTGGGGCTCGTCTCGAAAGCAATTAACTTTGGCACGATCAAGCCCGTGATTACTCGACGACGTCCCTCGTTAGTTTCTAATTCAAAACTCTTTCAACTCTCTAAAACTACATTTTTTTTTCCTTGCTCGCTGTTAATTAAAAACGCACATTTTTTTCTCCTGCAGTTTTGGGGAAAAGTTTCTTTGATTACTGTTTTAGAGTTTGTATAAGCTCGTGAATATGTGTGCGAGTATAGAAAGGTGACATTGAGTTCGTGGTATTATATATACACGCAGTAAAAGAAAAATTCTTATTCGCGAAAGTAATTTCTTCAAAGTAAATTGATCGATATTTTAACGCGCGCACTTTACTTTATCAAAAATGTACCACTGACGTCACTGACATGAATTATCTGGAGCATCGACGAACTCTATTTCTCCTTTACTGTGTATTAATGGTTGCTGTGGTATATAGTAGTTTAACAGTGCCAGTGCAGCTTTGCAAGCTATAAATCTCGGTCCGTGCTGTTGTCAATCATCAATTCTACGTGTGATTCTTGTAAAGTGATGTCTATTCTCCTTTTTTTTGTTCATGAACATGGAGGATTGTGTCGGTCGAGCTATTTTAACGGATGATTCACGTAGTCAATTTACCCGTCCTTTTTTCAATCGTGCAAAAAGCCCATCATTCAAGAGGCTTCACGCCGTGGCTATATCGACGGTGTGACATAAAGGAATTGTTTAAACGATCGTCGTGTTCGCGGTGGGTACGCTAGCGATTTAAAAAAGCAATCTTTTATCTTTGATGTATAAGTATATGCACAATCAAGACCTTAGTATAGTAAGATAACTATATAGTAAAGGTAAGGCAAGCATCTATAGAAGATATGATTTAATGCAGTTGCGGCGACTTGACAGCAGCATAGTTTTTCTTCAGCATATATCACGCAAAATAACACAGACAAACACACAGACAGTAGAAACAGTTAAGACCAAGCTCGCATATATAGATTTCGCTGTTCCTCACTGAAAGTATGCTAAAAGTAAGATATTGTTTCCGGCGATTAGTCATAGTTGCACTTTCTGCACTTTCACTGTTTCAAATTGATATCTCATAAATTCTTTTTATCGAATAAACTGCATTTAAAGGGCTTAATTAGAAAAAAATAATTATACAAGTTCCAATAGGATTTTTTAATTAGAGTTTTTTTACACAGTAAAGGTGCAGAATTATTCGACTTATAGGAAATTTTAATGCAATCAGTCACGACAACTTTGTGAAACGAAAGTAGTTGAAGTTTTATCGTTAAAGTTTTAAAATGCCCAGTGGTAATTTTTCATTGGCAGTGTACTACAACCTTTGGGAATATTCTCTTTGAAATAGTTTAGCGTGAGCGAATTATCATGAATACCGAACTTTAGGATATTTTAAACTTGATCTAAAATTATGAATAATAAATTTTAATCGCTTTTAAGCATTATTTAGATATTTCATATTGAAACTCACATGTATGCACATACGTAGTCATCTCGTGCTTCTTTATTTTAAATAGAATTATGATTCATAAAAACGTCATCACTAAAAAATATTTCAGATTGAAATAGTCTTTTTACTTCAATATTAGTCTAAATGTAGCATTCAACATATATCATACAATATTTGTAAAGCGATTAAAATTAATCATTTCAAATAACATATATCTTTCTTGCTATTTAATTATAACATCATTAACTTTGACGCGGAAAATTTGGTTTTTTGAATTTAATCACTAATCAATCATACTTAAAATATTAAAATGTATGTTTAGCGTCACGACAAGGAAACCTCAATTTGAAATTCTATAATATAGATATACATTTGTTTTAATTATTATGATAAATTTTGGCTAAATCAGTTTCAATTTCTGATATATAAGTACTGTTGCCGTGAGAATCAGTTGGAAGAGTAAACAGAAATAGATGAACGATTTCACATACTAAGCTCTCGAACGTTCGTTTACCTACAATTCGCGCCTTTGCTTATTTCATTTTCCTGGATTTTCTTCATCTCGATCAAATCCTATTGCTCATCAATAACTGGAATATGTTGAGTTATACGAAAAAAGGTTTATTAAATATTCAAAATTTCTTTACTTTTAATTTAATATTTAATTAGCAAGTTTTTCTTATTAAATATTAAGAAATTGTTTGAAAACTTAATGACATTAACTTTGATTCGGTTTAACCCGTTAAGACCAAGACCCCTTAAATGCTTCAAAATTGAGAATTTTTTTACGTAAATGAGTCAGTTAGAGCTCCAATATATGCTTTTTGTTGATTTTTATCTGGCTGAAAAAGTTTCAAGTTCACTTTCTGAAATGTGAAAAAATAATGAAAAAATGTTGTATAGCAACGTTATACAAAAAAATAAATTTCAAAAATTTTTAAATTTTTAAAGTTTATATTTTTATAATTTACAATTTATTCAATTCTCTGTAAGAAAAAGGAAAATTTGTTGTTTTCAAAGTACGGTAGTTCATATATATTATTCTGGCGTTGTTAAAATGTAAGAACCACTCAGATTTGCACAATATTTGAATATCAATTATTTAATGGTTTTCAATTTTCATGTGTACGGACATAACGGGTTAATAAGTAAAGTTAAGCTACAGTTTTCAATAGCCTAGAAATAAAAAATAGTAACGATTCTCAGTAGCTTCGATTACAGTTTAAGTATACTTTTAAAACCGTATTTCAAATCTCAGAACTGTACTTTAACGACTTAGTGCGGCAATTCCTCAGGAAATTGTATAATTCGAAAGAGAAGCAGGAGAAAAATGATTGTTATTATCGCGATATCCCGCAGTCCGTTATGATCCATTTTTATCGCTCACGCGACGCTACATTACACGAAGCTCGTTAATCCATAAACGCTATATATATTATACTCGAAGCGAGGAGAAAACCAACAAAGGGTACCTTGGGTTTATATAACGCTTTATAAGCATAGATTTACATTCGGCGAGTATATACGACTGCATTATAATTACAAAATTCATCGTTGTCGTTATCTTGGTCCGGTATGCGACCTGTGCGACTAACAATAAAACCCACATTTATGCCACTGCTCGGAATTGTCCATAATGAACAGACGCTCTCATAAGCACTGCGAGACAAACCAAAAAGATAAACAGGTGGTAGAAGAAGATTGAATGCAAAAAAAAATATGAAAATAATAAACCAGGATAGAAAGAGAGAGAGAGAGAGAGAGAGAGAGAGAGAAGAGAGAGAGAGACTGGAAGGGACAAAAAAGTATACGAAAAAGTCATACAAGTATACAGTGTGAGGCTTGGCGCATATATAAGATTACGCTCCGTGTGAATAAAAAAAAACCGAACAAAAAATAGAATTGTAACGATGTAAATGTTTTCGTATGTATTTCTTGTGTACGATTAAAATGAACCAAACGCACAGTTTTTTATTGAGGGACACAGATAAGAGTAGAAACGTAGGACAAACAAAATAAAACAAAAAATCTTTCATTGGAACTCTTCTGCACAAAAGTTTCGTATTTGAGGAAATGGAATTGAGGTGAGCGTATCGTATATTATTATATAAATATAAAAGAAACGTCTCTTTATTTATATTGCGAGCTGTGAAGGTTTTGTTTGCGATGTATATAGAGATATATATATATAGATAGGAAACAGAGAGACAGAGAATAGTAGATATGTAAAAGTGATAGAGAGATAGAGAGAGAAAGAGAGAGAGAGAGGGAGAGTATAAGAGGTATACGAGTATATAATACGAATATACAGGTCGGTATATATATACTTTTATAGGAGTCTAGCGTTCTGGCTGCTCTGTATTCGATGTCGCGCGCACAAGATGGAAAAAAGTGCCCCTTAAACGACGCAGCGATGCCAATATACGCTGTGTACACGGAACATTCGATATTGAGTTGAGAGATATAATTTTGTTACTTTTTTCCTTAAGCTTAAATAGTTTACTGATGGATATGAGAAGTTTTAATATTGTGAATATAGCGTTTTATTCATTGCGCATTCGAATATTAATTTGTTGAATAAAAATGGACGTTATTATATATAGATTACAGCAGTATTATGGCCATTAAAATAATTCAGATGGTATTTATTTTTGATTCAACAAAAATCGTAGATACTAACTTTATGGACTAGTCAACTTGATCTTGTTTATTGCTCCGCAAGCGTATTTCATAACATTTTTCAATCCACGGCTGACAGATCTACTTAACTTTTTTTTTACAAAACCGCACATTTTTGCTCTAAATTAGAAAACCTTGGTAGGATCGATCCACCGATAAATTCATATCCAACATGTCTGCAAAAATTTCAAAAGTTCAAGCCCCATCGGAATGCTCCACGTATATAGCCATCACCGCGCGGGTACATACTTTGCACTTATACAGAACTGTCGCGTGTGGCTCTGTCTCTTATATGCAGGCCCTGGATCTTGGCCAGGAGAGAAAACGCGAGTGGCTCTGCGCCATGTCGTTTTGCGTTATCGATGCGTCTTTCAAAGGGCATGACTGCTGCTGCTTCTGCTTCTGCTTCTGCTTCAGCTGCTTTGCCTCCCCCCCAACCCTTCCATCGCGTTTCTTTTCTTTTTTGCGCTGCCTACTTTTTTTTCACTCCCCTTATTGCCAAAGCAGAAGAAGAAGCCTCGCGTGCACCGCAAAAAAGCCTCTATTTACTGGTCCCGAGCAGTTTCCCTCTTATATACGCTTTTTCCTTGTAAATCTGTCGGAATTTCGCTCTCAGCTCGCGGGAACATACGAGATGGCAACCGAAAGCCGCGCCGCGTGTTCTGAATTTATAAATGCTGCTATGTTTTTCTTTTCTACTGGTATACTAAATTGAAAAATATGCCTGCATCGAATTAATAAATTGTTTTGATGCAGAACTACTACATATTTCTCATTTATAGTATAATGTAAGATTATAAGACTGTTAGAATCGGAGCGAGAGACTTTTTTTCCAGTGCAGCGAAGCGAATTAAAAGAAATCGCCAAGTCTAGGAAAATTAAGTGAAAGAAGGTAGTTTAGTAATGGCCAGATTATCACGCTATGCAATTCAATACACTGCACGCCACATCACTGTAAGATAGCTTTGGAAGAAAAAAAAAAGTCGACAGATACAGATTTTCTGCTGCAAGAGAGAAATAGTTAGATAGAGAGAGTGAAAGAGTGTGTTTGTAAGAGAGAGAGAGAGAGAGAGAGTATATAACACGTAAAATATCGAAATCTAGTAGGTACAGAAAAAAGAAGGAAAAGTCACAAAAGCATCTATAACGCATATGTCTCACGAAAAATCGAATACGTAGCAGCCATAAAAGAAAATACCGGCCACGGCCGCATAGAGGTATAGGCATATATATATAATAAATTGAGGCAGAGGGTAGCCAGTGATGACGTTTATATTATATTTGTTTCTGATGTAAATGCGGGACACGGGGGGGGAATAGAAAAGTAAAAAAAAAATCATGAAATGTTCGGTATATACGTTGGTCGATGTAATGCTAATTTCTCGTTGCTCCGTCAACTCAGAGGGAAAAAAAAGGAAAAGAAAAAAATAGCTCGAACGTATAGTTGTAGTAATTTTCGCCTACGTACGGTGTGAGAGATATAATAACAACGACAAACAAAAAATCAAAGAAAAGTATACATATGTGCGACTAATTGTGGCGCGTTGGTGTGGATGACATTGTCCTATCTTCGATCGACTTATGGTTTTTCTTCTTAAACGTCGTTGTATACGCGATCCTAATATACACAAGAGAGACTTTTTTGTGATAGAAGGATTATATGTTATACGTTTCTTTTTCGTTCTTTTATCTTTCTATATATAATATATTCATACACTTGAAAATATATAAATATATATAAAAGACGGTGTGCCGCGTGAGCGCGTTGATATGTGTTGCATTTTGGGCTGTATAATATAATAATAATAATAATAATAATAAAAAAAAGAAGATAAGAGGAAAAATTTGTGATGCTTGTTGTTATAGTCAACCTTTCGTGTCGGGATAGAAGATATAATGGTCGTTGCGGTGGCGCGCGGCGCGAGTCTTTCTTTTTTACTCCTCGTCGTCGATTATGCGGAGGGGAGGGTGGGGTAGCAGCAGGGGGACGACGGTGATTACAGCGATTTTTTTTGTAGTTTTTTTTTCTTTCTTTCTTTTTATTTTTTTCTTTGTTTTCTTTTGGCTTTCCGTCACTAAAGAGGACATCTCGGTTATGACTATATGTGAGAGTATAAGGTGAAGCTTTTTTTCAGTGCGGATGCCTTTTTTATATTTTAGTATCTTTTGTTTCATATAGGTATATAGAAGCTTGGACCTCAGAGTATTTACTCTTTGACGCGAAGGCTTTATTTTCTGCATTTTGCTTATTGATTCTTGTTCCATTCTCGTATATGAGTCTAAGTATTCTACCCGATGCTAAATACGATATTAAGCAGAAAAGTTACTTTAATTCAGTACAGTTTCAACCAAACCAATACAATAATCAAACAACTTCTATTCCGATTTACTACGATTAGTTTTCATATCTATACTCGTTCAATACTGCTTTCATTCAGCGGTCGATATTCGTATAAATTTCGATTCTCAAAAAGCATCAACAACTATGATGTCACTTGCGCATGCAATTAAAAATGAATTTTCATACGACTAAAAGAAAGAGGTAATTTTATATACAGGGCAAGCTGCATATATATATATTCAGAAAATAATTCCCTTCCTGCGAGAATAAAGCCTTCACGGATAATTTACGCCCTTTTGTATATTACGGCTCGGAAGGTTTCGCTGCGTCGAGGGCCGAGAGCCTTAATTCTCATTTTCCCAACTCCGGGCGCTTTCATTGCGCAGACAGCGTACCTATATATATTATAAATTACTCTCGGATTCGCGAGTTGCAAAACCTTGCGAGCTGCGCTCGTATATACGCATGTAATACAGACGCGGGCGCGCGCGCGCAAAACTCGAGTTTGAACGCTGATACCTCGCGCGACTCGGAGCCTCCGAGCCTCGGACTACTATGCGCGTCGACGTTTGATATTGGGAATTTGGCCAATCAGGAAGTTATCGTGTATAAGCCGGCGCGAGCTGACGAAGAAAAAAAAAAAGGTCGAAACGCGAAAGAGACGGAAGGCTGGTGCAGCTGGCAACGTTGCCGCCGCGTCTGCGTGCAGATGCGCATCAGCGTTCGAACAAAAGCAGTCGGCCGCGCGCTCGCGCAAGTCTACCCGTCCCGCCGAGATCACTTTAGCCGTTTATTGTGGCGCGCGTTCGACATGTATACATACCCTTTCTATAATAGTGATTTCCCTTATTTTCTCATTCTCGCCAAAATGAGACGATTGTATCATACGAGATTTTCCCACTCGCGGTGGCTCACTTACATAATTATAAGAACGCGCGCGCGAAGGCGAGCACAGATCGAGACACGCGCGCGCGCCACAAATGCTTCTCGGCTACAAGCATCTCTCTATTTCGGGTGATCGGAATTTTGCGCTTGCGGTCGTGTCGTTGCTGAGTCTCGTCTACGCACACCCGAAATCCGTTACTCGCGCACTTGGCAACACTCGATTTGACACTCTATCTCACTCTCTCTCTCTCTTTAGGAGTGGAAGCGTGAAAATTAACCTAGAGAGAGAGAGAGAGAGAGAGACTCGACAAGATAGAGAGAGAGACTGAGCAATTACCCGACTTTGAGCGCCTTGTGCCGCGCGACATATCGTTATTATGGACGTGCGAATTAAATATAAAATCCTCGCGGAGAAACTATTATCAAAGTGAAGCTAAATCGAAGTCTCGGCGCAAACTGGCTAGCTCGTATATTTATTTCGCACGTCGAGCGTAAAGGATATACAGTCCCGCTCGAGAATTTCGACGTGAGATATACAGATTAAGCGCAAGCCAAAAGGCCCGCTCGTTCTCGATTAATCAGTCTCTCTTTCTTTATTCCTGGGATCCTCTCTACGTATATATGTATATACATACGCGCTCACGCTTTCGAATTTCTCGAGCTAAAGCTTCGCTTCGCACCCGCCTATAAATAAACCTCGGCGCATTGTCGTGTATATAGCCGCGACGCGACGACGCGCGATTCAATTTTATATACGCATGACCAAACTAAAAAAAAAAAGAAATAACCCAGCGTTAGGTGATGGTATATGCACGGCCCGCGATATCCTTATAAAATATCTTAGAACTATGTAATATATATATATATAAAAAAAAGAATAAAACGTAACTAAAGGTGAATTAGCTTTGAATAATGCATAGAATGAGGTGGGCTTACCAAGCCGACGAGTAGAAAAAATACTAGGAATGTGCGGCCGAGTATCGTCTGGCAGTATACGTCGCCGTACCCCACCGTGGACATCGTCACGATCAGGAAGTACACGCAGGTCCAATACGAGAGCTGTTGCGGATTCTTGAACTCGAATGGGTCCCCTGAGTTTTCAAGCTGGTTGTGTGTCGTTTCGGTGTGGGCAAGAAAAACAGACACACGGTCGTGGGGTTAGCGATCCGTCGCTATATAATACACACCTTATATTCCGGCTACGTCTCTCCGCAACCTTATCCGTCCTTTTCTTTCATTTTACTTTACACACACAGTTTTGCGCTTGCCGCGTACTTATCCTCGGTTAACGTATAGTTAGCTCGAGCTGCAGCGGCGCATTTGCGTGAGGTGGGAGGGTGGGGCGGGGGGTTGAACTGACCCTTGCATTGCCAGGTGGATGCGGCAACGAGGGACTCGCGCAGAGGTTCTCAAGCATGTGGATAAACGAGCCGATATTTTTTGTATCGCTATTATGTATAGATGCTTGTCAGTGCGGTTGCAGCTCGTGCGCGCCTTTGCCAATCTCGAGAGCCGCAAGCGTTGCTTCTAATGAGAGAGACTATACGTTGCAATAGAAAAGCTGGACATTAAACATATTTATCGATCCCAATTCGCGTTTGAAGCTTTAAGAAATCCATACAGATATCAATATCATCCCTGTGGTTTATCGGGCGAGATCTCGATCTTCCTACTTGTCAATTCCAACGCGATATTCTCTCGTGTATATATCAGGCAAGTCAAGCCTACTTTGTCATACGCTACCAAACTGCAGTTCAAGTGCCGCAAGAAAAAAAAGAAACTTGTATAAATATATATGCAGTGCAAAAGCTACTCAACTAATATGAGTTCTCGTATAAAGAAAAAAAGGTCGCTACCAATGGAATTTTTGAGAGTCCCTCGCAGCATCTTGGCAATGCAGGAGTTGAAAGAACGCGCACCCGTGGGAATGGGCGAACGCTGCTGCGACTATACCGAGAGAGAACAACTGAGAAAACTAATATCATATCGAATGCGCGAGCACGGAAATTATTAATGTTTGAAAAAGTATATGTATAAATATTATAGTATTGACTGGAATAAAGAGGAATTTTGTTCCAAGTTTGTGCTGTTTACACGGTTAATGATAGACCGGCGTACCGTGTTCCGCGGTATTTGAATTGAAATGGATTTAGAGATTTTAGTATACACGCTTGGAATTGCAGCTTTTCAATTCCACGAATGTTTCTCAGTATTTTCGCTCGCAGCAGAAATCACCCGTTTCCATGGAATTACGTTCTTTTAGTGCTTTCTTCGACATCTGTAAAGTAGATTGCATGATAAAAAAAACAACTACATATATATATGTATCAAAAGTAAAGAAAAATCTTGTCTTTGACGTCCTATAAAAAATGAAATTATTATCGGTACATAAACTGAATTTCACAAGATTACAAAAAAACAAATTCTCTTTCCCATAAAAAATGATATTCTTGCAAAACAAAAGTATTCTTCTTGACTTCTTGCCGCCATCTAAAAAAGCGTCCATCCTCCCGTGTCTTAAAATTAATTAAAAAAAAAAAAAAATAAGAAAAAAAAGGGAAACAGTCAAAACACAATCTGCCGCCCGAATAATCAAGCAGATCGACGGCTCGAGAACGTCTCTTACTTCCATCAAAGAAGAAAAAAAGCAGCCTGCATCAGCGAGGGAGAGAGCTTTTTCTCCCGATGAGAGTCCGGCCGCGCTATAGAGATCTCAGGAATTGGCGTGGGCAACAATAACGAGCCCCCTGAACGGATAAAGAAGGCGAAAAAAAAACAGATGGGTTGGAGAACATACCAAATGAATGATGCCAGCAGCGGTGAGCCAGACGGAGATGAATATGGAGACGAGTTGGGCGAGGCGAATGGAGCTCGATGTCTTTAGAATGTTTAGGTACTGGAGGATGTCAGGGACCGTCATCAGTCGTAGGGCTCGGAGGAACCTCAGTCCGATCCACGTCCGATCCAGATAGATCGAGACGAAAGACGGTGGTATCGTAAAGTAGTCCACGAATGAATACATCTCCAGCATGAACCACAGCTTGTCACTGGCGGCGATAAACTGCACCACCAACGATTGCACACCATTAGTAGATTATCATATTCTATCCAGTTTTTTATTATGTATATCCCGGTATACCGAAACGCAAATCATTTTATGACTTGAATTGCGTTTATGCTTATAGAGAAAAAGAAATGCTATTTTTCATAAACGAAACGAGTTACTTGTGCAAGCCCTTTCTTATTAATATATTAAGCTTTACGACCAATTCACGCAACAGAATATACATTACCATGAATCAAGCGGTAAAACCGTTTCTAGTAAGTAATATCCGAGCGCATCTGTCCGCTTTCAAAAAATTACCAAAAAAAAAAAACAAAAAAAAAACAAAAAAGAAAAGAAGAAAAGAGCAGTAAAGGGAAATATGTAAAAGGCTCGAGCTAAAAAAGCTAACATATTATAACAATGTATAATCACGTTCCATTTACAGGCGCCATTAAGCGCCGCATGCAGAAGTGCGCGCAATACACGGGTCGCTTTAATTTTACGAGGCGTCGTTAAGTCTCGAAAAATCAATTAATGCGCGCTCCAACAACGAGCGCCGCCCGCGTATGCTTCGTTATATACACGTACATATATACATGTATACACGTGGGGCAAGTTTCATTAGCCGCGATTCGTATACAGGGTAAAAAAACGCGGTAGCCGGTAGGGCACGGATAGTCGCGTGCGCGATTCGAACCCGATATATATATATATATACGCGCTATCTCCGGAAGCCCTATACTACCCCCTTTTAATCACGCGCCTTCAATTATTAATCGCATAGAGGAACGATTTTTGTGATAATCGTGGGTCAATGGACTCGATTTCAGGGTTTTGTTTTTATCTTTATGGTAGAGCGCGTCGTCGATTTTCCCAGTGGACGATGAACGCTTGCGTGCTGTACGAGAATGTCATTATGAATAATTTGATACGATCCGTTGCGATCTATGTTCCTCGAAAATACCTCGTGTACCGCGTGAACAATTGATATACTATCGATTTCACGTTAATTCGAATGAAATGTAAGTTTCAGTAAATATATATACATATATATGTATACGCTTTTCTGGATTTGTAAATCGCGAAACCGCGAGTATAACATCGAACTTTTTGCCGCGCGATGCATTTCTTTAACCTTAATCTCGACCGCCGATTCATTTCCTCGCGGCGTGCGCAGTAAAACTATATGTACCTACGCGAAGGAAATAAGGAAGGAGAAAAAAAAAATATGACGGCCGCAAACCTCGGCTGTGCAGCAATATACTTACGCGTATAAAAAAGTAGACCATAAAAAATATATTGAAAGCTAAGTCTATCTGCTGAGTAATGTTGTTGCTCCACTGCTGGCAACGCTCCACGTCATCGCTGCAACATAAAGCGTACACACGAATTTTCCTCGTTAATAATCCACTCGTAAAGATCCAGATTCTCTTACTCTAATCTATATATCGACGGTTGGGTGGACGAAGGCACCATCTCGCGTCGAGAGATTTAGCACTGGAGTCAGTACCTTTTTCAAGCCCAACCGCCGAGATAGTACCTTCTTCCGCCCAACTGTCGACATATATATATGTGTGTGTGTAGACATGCGGATCTGTACATGTATTATGGAATGCAGAATGCGTGCACTGCTTCGCCTACAGGGAAATCATGTGGCGAGCGCGAGCAAATAATTAAAAAGCAAAACTCTCTTTCTCTCTCTCTCTCTCTCTCTGTTTCTCTAGGACTTTCCATATAACCCGCGAGTTCGTTTCACTTCAAAACTAATTTTCCCTAACCCCATTATTTTTTCTTCATCATAGCACGCAGCTTAAACGCTCTATTTCTCTGCTGCTCGCAGCGCGGCCGCAGCTCAATTTCTTATTCGTCTATATGCTTGGCCTTGCGTACAATTCCGTAGGCTGCGCGCTCGGTAGTATATAAGCTGCGCGAGCTCAACACCACCGATGTATAACGTGTATAATTCAACGCGCTACTATATACTATTATTGAAGGTAGTATATATATAGGAACGAGCTCGACGTGGTGGCGCAGTAAGTGAGAACGAGGGCAATTGAATGACGAGATGATTAAAAGTAATTAAGTGAGCGCGTAAATTGGAGCTGGAACTTCATCATCCCGAATTTAACTTTCGCGCTTGAATAAAAAAATCTATTTCAGTGGGGGACGGTTACATCTTCAATATCCTTGGCACACGTACCGACCGCCGTGATTTTTCTAAATTTTTATATTCCTCTGATATGCCCATCTCACTTTGCCACTTAATAAATCGAGTTAAAATATCATTTGGAGAGTATATAGCGTCAAGCGTAGAACGAACTGCATATGAATTTAAGCCTGCCTATGTGCACGTGAACGTCAAAGCTACGGAATTTCTGTTCGCTCACTGCAATTCCGACTAAGCAGCTCTAAGTTAATTCGAACAGAGCTACCTACTATGTTCGACAATTACTTAATATGTATCTTCGTACACAAGCTCATTACGTAATGCACTTTGCCGGTGTGTGTGTGTGTGTGTGTAGATGTAGTAGGATCGCGGCACGGGAAAAACTTGCCTTGTTACGGCATACTCGGAAATTGCTTTGCACGCGCGCGCACGCGGATGCTCCGAAATAAGGTGCAAAATATATACGTGTAGACACGCAATCTCCTTCGACAAGCCCTAGCCAACGAGTCGAATTCTGTTTACAACTTTGACATAAACTGAACTCTCTCTCGCTTCGAAAACGAAATGCTCAGCTCCTCGTGTTTGCGTCACGTTCTGTGCAGCGCGCCCGAACGTCATTTCGTCAAATTCGCTCGGAAGCAATACTCTCAAATGGACGAATATAGATTATAGACACGGTACTTGCGATTTGGATTCCGTTTATTTCGCGTAAAAGCGTTTTATTTCGAAAGGAACTGTGCGCACTTTCATTTCACTTATACGATCTGAATATATGGAAGGCATGTGGGACACCGCGAAGAAGAAACAGTTTTTTTTTCTTTCTAACAGTTATAGGGCATATCGAAAGAACCGCATGAACGGATCTCTGTATATATGTGTACTTTTTGATAAATAATAATCGATCAATCTCGATTGAAATGCGAGGGCAGATTGACTCGATCGCGCGTGTGTACAATGGGTGAAGGAAAAGAGGAGAGAAGTGCGCTTAGATGCAGGCGCGCAATATTGTCAGCGTGATATGAACGAGGAGATAGTGACTCTGGTGCATGATCGATCGATGTATATTATATACGCGCAGACAAGGAGAGCGAGATCGAGGCGCATACCGTACACCGACACTTTACACCTTTCGCGTGGATTTACCCGCGTATATCACGGTTCATATTTTTTTTCTTCCCAAGAGCTGCGAAGATATTTTCTCAGACTGAGTGCTATCGCGGATCGACGTGCGCCAAGGCCGTTATACATTGATTTTTTTCCGGAAGACAGTTTTAACGGATTGCGATCGTGAAAATTCATTAAATGGATTTGCAATTAAAGTCAACGCCACTTTTGGAGTCTTCAAAATACTGCATGAATAGAGCTGCACATTGAAATTTTTTTCTAAAAACTTTTGTCAATCAGAATTCACTATATATATATATATATATATGGATAAGAGCAATTCATTGCCATCGATAATAAACCACAGCAGCGAAATGGTTAACGAGAGGCCGCAGTCGAACATGTAGTATACGCGGGAGGTGTTGCGCGCGAGGAAGTAGTAAACTGGCCTCGGGTGGCTGAGTAATTCAAGCGGGTACGCGACGGACGATTTGCGCCGGCGTCCAGTACAACAGCCTATATATAACGCAATGCGCGCGTGCAATTGAATTAGGCGATCTCATCGCTCCTGTCCAGTCTATATACGCAGGCCTTTGTCACCTGTATACGCTCGCCGACATTCTGCGCAGCTGTGAGTGCTGCAGAGAGGCTCGCGCGGACAACGCGGCCGAAATTCACTGCACCGTGCAGGCTTAACGACGTCGCTCCGCGGCGCTGCACCGACTCCTCTATATATACTTCCCCGAGGGAACTCGCTTTGCGCATTGCACGATGTTCAGTATCGCCACTCCCACTTGGAAGGGCTTTCAACCTTCTGCAGTCCATATATCGATGATGAAAACGTTGATACCGTTGCTGTTCGTTTTTATTCTTTGTTCAAGGGCTGTTGAGTTGAATGAAGCTGACTCTCTCTCTCTCTCTCTCTCTCTCTCTCTCTCTCTCTCTCTCTCTCTCTTTATTGTGTTCATCATTCGTTTGGTTATTATTCGAGGGTGGGATTGATGACTGTATAGCATTTATATCGCGCAATTCCAATTCGAAGAGTTTTATAGTATCCATTATATACTGCTTCAGAGAGAGTTATAATAAAGACTCGAAATGTCGGTGCGGCATTAACTGTTTCATTGGTATTGTATTATGGGTAGAAGTAACGATTATTTAGTGCCGCGGTAAAAGTTTATTAAGTCATTGAGTTTTTTATTGACTCGGAGATAGGAAAACGTATACTTGGGGATATGTGAATTTTAGCGAAATACCGCGGAACACGCGGATCAGTTGGAGTTCACCAATTTAATATTAATTTTTTTTAACTTCTTTAACAAAATCCAAAGTCATCAAAATGTTCAACTGTGAAAATTAAAGCTCTCCTGTATAGTCTTGAGTAGCTGAACAAATTTTATTTTATTACTGATAAAACATCTCGCATAGTTTTAATTAAAATCTGAGACTCGGAATCCTGAGCCTGCAGTCCTTGAAAACAATATAAGTCATCTCAGCTTTTAATTGATACTAGAGAGTTATTTAACACTCTGCTCGAGTATGCAGATATTAAGGACGCTTCTCGCACGATGTAATTCAGTTTAATAACGACTAGTTAGTTATACGAGAGGGAAAGAGAGAGAGAGAGAGAAAAGGGGGGGGGGCGAGAGCGAGAGAGTATCTTCTTGTAAATCGAAAGGCCTTATATTTTACGCAGTACAATACAGAAGAAACAAAGATGGAGTGTATTAAATAAAAAAACATATCAAGGATAATAGGTAGATATATGTACTTTATTATAACTTTACCTGGAGGCATCGATGAAGTATATTATAAGCGATGCTATGCTAAGGATGAAAACTAGCACCACCTAAAACATAAAACAGAATACTTATATAGTAAACGAATATATTGCGAGAAATATCGTTCACACGATTCTTATAAGTATTTCATTACGGATTATTATTATTGTACATTCCAAGGAACTAGTTATTTAATAGATGTACATAATTGAAAATCTTTCATTCATTCCAGATACATAGATATCATTTAAAAGCTCGATAATTATTCTTCCCCGCGTAGAGCAGGATATTCTCATTTTCATCGCAGTGCGTTCCTTTTAATGGAAATCTCGGGCGGCTATTATAGTAAAAAGCAGCTCCGATTCTCAAAACCTCTGCGACAAGAGAAAAGACTCGGAGTACGGAAAATCTGCGGCAGAAGCTTAGCCGCAGTATACGGCGCGCACTTAAGTGGAGAGGGCGCGGACTACGCGCAGATGTAGCTGGGTGTGTAGTTGCGTTGGCAGTTGTATGCGCGGGGAGGGCCGAGGTCAGGTCGAGTCAAACCGGGCGTGGACTTGTTCAATTTCAATTTCCTCGCTATACGCAGCTTAATGCAATGTCTCGCGTAACTTAAGCAAACGCTTCGTCTAATTTTAAAATAACTGAAAGTGGCAATTTGTCGCGGCGAAAGAGGAAGCAGTATCTTTCTCAACTAACATTTTAGATAATCAAAATAGTTTACACGAATCGCATTTTAAGTATTAAATTCAGGTTGGTACAATCGATGTATACAAGAGCTCAATGAGAAGCAGTTGACTGTGTGGTTATGACGATTTAGAGGAGAAAGTTGGGCACGTCGATGAATATTTCAAAAGTACCCATCTGCGTTGCCGCGTGATTCATCAAATCTCAATATTTCTGGGGACGAAATCCGCGACGCGGGACTTTAGCAAGTTCGCCCCGTCGATCCTTTCATCCGCCCACTTAGCTTATTTAGAGATATTTATATTTTTCTTCGTTTTCAAATTGTTATGCTGCTTGACACGAGTCTCCGCAAAAAGGGATAAGCCTAGTAGTATGCGCAAATTTATTCCTTCGAATCAGCTTACGGTGAAAAGTTGACGAAAATATTTGGTTTTTAAGAATTAGACTCGAGTGGGAAGACCGTTACAGAAAAATTTATATCATGTGAAATTTGATCATATTTCTTTTCTGGATCTTATGTTTTATTGGTTATTGTAAATGTATATATATATTTTAATCTTTCTTATTACGCATTACTTACAAGACTTTGCTGCTTCATTGCCTTCGATTTTTATACATAAACCTTCGACGAAAGCCAATTTAACGTATATAGCGTGCGTTATTGCTCTTTCACTCCTTTTAATTATCGCCCTTGTATAACGGCGCGAATTTGATGGATGCAACAAAGCGTGTGCAATGACTCGCCTTACTCGCACACTTTACTCAGTCAATATTGGCGCTGGGGTTTTTTGTTCCTAAACAAAAGTTTCTCATCCACCATCACGGTGTACACGTACTTGTTAAAGTCACGTATAGGCGGACGCGCGGAGTCGCTCGCACCACAACAGAGCCGTATAATCGCCGCACCGAACCTTAAGCTCCTAATGAAACTACCTGTTTACTAAATGTAAACTTCAGCCGTTAGCATTGGGATCGCGAGTTTACATTCGAAAAAGTCGACAAAAGAGTTGCTATTATTCAGCAATTATGTGTATTGCTGAACTGAAGAACCGATGGTTTTAGCTGCATAGAAAAAATTGTGCCCCCAGCTTCAAGCTATTGGTAAATATATGCATCGACCGATGAATACATTGAAATAATTTAAGCCATTCTTCTGAGTAGATGCGGTATTTGTAAAATACCCCTTTTTCCTTTTTATTAAACAAACGTTACGATATAGTAAGAAGAAAAACTGTTAAAAAAATCACAGCATGTATGCATTGGATTATTATTGTATTAGGATAGAAAAGTTGCATTCACTCATGAATCATTTGCTCATGGGCATTATTACAAAGAAGAACCTGTGCACAAAGTGGCACCAAATATGATCAAAAAAAGTTAGTGATACCTCATTTTCAAATCATATTCTAACAAAATGTACCTGCTTCAATTGTATATAGTCTAAATGTGGACTACTACTGCGCCAAAGTTCGTATACAACGAAATAAAGTTAAGGGACAGTAGAAGGAGTGAGTGGAACGTTTTATATACTCGCGCGCTTCTAACTCGTCGAAAATTCAGATAAAGAAATTCATAAATCCCTCAAAAGGGAGGTGTATTGGAAAACTCATGCGACGCTCGCATAAAACACGCTTTATATACTTTCCAACTAGGTACAAAATTTCTACACCACGCGAGTCGAGCTTTGCTCGTCAAAAGCTAAAAATATATTTTCTCAATTTTTGACTCAATTGATCAAGACTCTCTTCGAACAAAAACGATCGATCCTAGCGTATATACATATAGCACATGGAAGTAAAGCGTCTTATAGATTATCGAAGTATCAAAAGGATTCGTTCGAAGCCCAACATCGATCAACTATCTTTCCACGGTCCCGCGTAAGAGATGACCCGATATTTCACCGTGGACGTGTATATATACTCGCATACCGGTGTGCGCGGGCAATTTTAATTAAATTTGAAATTTAACGTGCGCATGACTGCGCAGAATATGGATAAGGCATCATCCCGGTGCGCGGCGGCGGTCGCGTGTCACCGGCTGCTCGAGCGCGGCCGCGCACATAATTTTTCATCGTTCCCCCCGCGGCTCGGCGATATTCGATTCCTCGCCTCGTCGACGTGCACGGAGGATGAAGAAGCCGAAGGACCGGGGGAAGGAGATTGAGTGCGAGCGATATATCGATCGACGCGCATGCCTTTCCGACTCTCAGCTCTCTCTCTCTCTCTCTCTCTCTCTCTCTCTCTCTCTCTCGTTCATCAAGAGGCGTAGGTATTGGCTAGAGAGAACGTTACGACAGCTTAATCCTTAGCTTGGCGGAGAGCTTTTTTTTTCTTTATCTCCTCGTTTACTTGGGATATGTATAAATATATATTTGCAGATCGTATTGGCACTGAGCAACTATCTTTCAGAGAGTTTCGTCGTGTACTTTTTGCTGAAAAGCACTTTCTCACGTATTTTGTTGCTTGTAGATTATGAAATCAAAGTATGTTTACTTTGCGATTGTTATCGTTAAAAGTTTCTACGTTTTAATTAAACTTTACATTAATGAAGTGAATCATGCACAAACAGAATCTCAAAGGATCTTCAACACCTCACGTAATACATTACAACAAAGTAATTAGCTATGCAAAGACATTTTTTCCCTAACTTCGCACCTTCTTTCTTTTAGAAAACTGATAGAAATAATTTTGAAAGCTTTATTCGAGCTAAAATTTGCGCGCAGATGTTTTGAATTATAGCAATTTTGAATTATAAATCTTATAACATGAATTTCGATGCAGTGCAATGAATAAACTCAAGAGGATGTATTTGTTTAAATAGACTTGAGTTTCACGGACAATCTAAAAATGGGAATATTATCAAAAGGAAATTAGTAGCAGCGACAAGCATCTGACACACTAAAGACATCGCGTATCGTCGCGATCGCTTGACGCAGCGCAGGCAAACGCGAGTATCCTATAAGCTCTCCAGGACGAATTTAAATCGCCCAAGGTCGGATTCCTCCCACGTTTCTCGGGCGTTAAAATCTTATCTCCTCTACTGCTCGTTATCTTCTGACCGCGTATACGAGTTACGAGATTCTCGCGTGGAGGCTCCTCCGCGCGCAAACTCTCACCTTGACGATAAATAGTACACCGGGGCTGACTATCGCGCGCGCGCGCGTCTCCCATAGCCTCCTTCGTACCACCACTTTGTAAGCGGTATAAGGATTATCTTTTGCTTTGCGCTCTCAAGGTCCGAGCGGTTGCAGTTTGCTCCCTTGAGAGCTGACAGCTGTTGGCGATAATATACCGATACACTTATGTCGGCGGTTGAGGTTGAATCGTTAAATGCAGCGGCTTTTTGATTTAAGAGCCGACTCTGGGAAATAATTATACTCGCCCTGATTTTCTGTCTATTAAATGTTTGACTGCCCGGATGTCACGATTTGTATACAATTATTCCTGTAATGGATCTTTGAATCGGTGTATAGAGTTCAAGGATTAACGAGAAGATGACCTCGCTATAAAGAGGAATCCATTAAAAATGAAATAGAGATTTTTTATATAGGAATAATTATTGAAAAGTATTTGGATGACCTAAAGAAAGTGTACTTGTAGAAGCGTAAAAAATTTAGCATTCATAAATCATTTCATAATTTATTCACTAGCTGAGCAATCAACATTGTTGCCCGAGTGAGATTTATTAAGAATTCAAGAATATTCTTATACTTGGCATTCAAAATTTTCCACAAACTATACAAGAATCTTAACCTCAAATTTATCCGAATTATCTGGTATTTTATTTTTCTTTGGCTTTGTTTCCAAATGCAAGAGCATTAAACACCTCGTTCAATACCTCAAAAAAAGCTCAATTTGAATATAACGCTGCATTTTTTAAAGCCCGCGCCATATATATTCAATTCGATCGACCACAAACCAAGACCTGACACACTTAATTTTACCGAAGCAGAAAAAAAAAAGAAGAAGAAGCGGCGCAAGAGAAAAACAACAACATCTGCGCGAAAAATAATCTTGAAAGAGATCCACGCAGTGCTCGCGCGGTTTCTCTCCTAACTGCGCACGCAGTTGTTCGCCGCGGCCCCGACCTCGGCCTTTTAATCGCGCGCGCGAGACCGAGTGTGCAGCATCGGCCACGAAATCCGTGCACTGCACACTCTGGTCGACGTAACGCTCCCGCCGATCTTTCGCAAGCTCTCTATAGTCGCACTGTTAAACCGTGCACGCACACGCGACAAGAGAGCGAGAGCAAGAGAGAGAGAGGCGCGTGCGGCGATATTCTTGGCGACGAGCGCGCTATAGGCTCCTCATGAGAATGATCCTAAAAATAAGAGGCGGACAGAAATAGACGGTAGGTGTGCACACGCGGTGATGTGCTTTCGCGAAGATGAGACTGCCTCTCTGAGGTCGCGCTCTTTTCGTTGCGGATCGAGCGTTTATATGTACGTGTTTATCGGATAAGTATGGCGGTGTGTCTCGCGGTCCGAGGGGCTTGGTCCCGGGGATCATTCTTTTATAGGCTTTTATTGATTTCCTGTGTTCGGGTCTGTGCGTGCAGGCTGGTTTCTACTTAGGATACTGCTCTCTGCCCTAATATGATGAAAGCGTTAGGAGAGGCAGTAATCTTTATGCGATCAGTAATCGGACTTGGAGTGGGTTTTGAATAATAAAGTACGATCGTGGTAGGAATCGAGAGATATCGTGTTTTGAAACCGGGTCACCTATGATTATTGAAATCGCGCAAATATTTTTCCTTGACGATATACAGCAATTGATAATATATATATATAAGACCTGAAAAGTTCTAAACATAGAACAACGCGATTTTCCCAACACCAAGTTTTAAGTCCGACCTTTCACTAAATGTTTATAAAAATTTTCATAAAAATTCTAAATGTTTCTTCATTTAGCTATGTAGCCAGATGGATAGGTAGATAGGAATTGTTGAAGGAAGCAATAGCGAGCAAATAAATAGGTCTCGGTAAAGTACGTTACTACAATAATTTACGATACTGTCCATTCGCCGGGAGACAAAAGTGTTTATTATTAGCAAAGTGCAAATTAGGTCAGGAAAGATTAATAAGCCGATGGCAGCTGATAGTTAGTTTCGCGCGAAGCATCGCAGAGATGACGGCACGATACCGTTCTCTCAGTCTCTCTCTGAACATCGCAAAACCCGGGTAACCGCGTTAAAAGAACCATATTCACCTTTATTTTAGTCTTTTAACGCAAAATAATAACGAAAAACGACCTCTCCAAGTACACACGCACGCGCATCGCTGACGCGATAGACAAGCAGCAGCAGCAGCAGCAGCAGCACACGATCCTACGCTAAAGAACGAGAGAGAGAGAGAGAGAGAGAGAGAGAGAGAGCGGCGACGGCGACGGCGACGGCGACGGTAGCAACAGCGGCTCAAGGCGACGGCGCCCATTATTTTTAACCGCACGGGCGCTAAGCAGTAAGGGCTCGAGCCGAAAACGCAGCTGATGACGACGACGATGATGATGCACCTGTCCGCGCTGCTCTCGATCAATGGTTCAGGGTCAGGGCTGAAGACTCGAGAAGCGAGCGAGAGCGCGCGTATACAAGAGAGAAAAGGAGATCGAGGAGAGAGAGAGAAAGAGGAAGAAAAACGCGGCGTATGCCACTGAACTCAGGGCTATGCGCGATCGATTTGAGCGTCGCCTCGTTGTCATGCATGGTATAGACGCGAGAGCTGCTGCTTCTGCTGCTGCTGCTGCTGCTGCTGCTGCTATACAACTCCCGCACTGCACACTCGGCGCTTCTTATCGCGCGACGGCCTGCCCGGACGTGGTCTCGATCTACTTGCCGCGATATGTCTGCACTGTGCACTCGTGATGATTCTTGGGCGTGTTCGCATGCGAATTCGGATACAGGCCGATCGATATACGGATAGATACTTATCCGACGCTACGTAGTTATTCGGGTATCGGTGGGCGAGAGCTCCTGTTGAGGGTTGAAATAATCAAAATATAATGGATAATTCATTCCATCGTTCTATTGAGACGTGTATACAGTTTCATGACATTGCCGCATAACGCTTATTCGTCATTTTAACGATTCATCACAAAAGCCCAACTAGTCAAATGTATTCCGAAAAGATACGTTTGAAATAAATAGTACAGTACATAAATGAAAGGTCGAGGAGGTCAGTTAATAAATATACGCTGGAATCGCAGTGCCCTGCGACTAGTTCGAGACGTTCCTTCCTATAAAATATGTAACCGGCACAAATCCTTAAGTACATCCAACACGAGATCCCAAAGTAAAATACACAAAGTCTCGAAGCTCGAGCGCAATATAATAAAGAGGAAGAAACGATGATGAAGCCCGGGGCGGACTAGTGGTTATCCAACACGCGAGCTGCATCCACGGCCGCGCTGCTGCACACACATCGAGAAATATCGCGGAGCAACGCCGTGTGCACGAGTTACGAATTCTATTGACTTTTTTTTTAGGGGCTGCTCGATTTATGTACTCCTCTCTCTTCCAGGTCAGGCTTCGGAGTACCGAAATAATGCGGAAGAGCTCCTGGCAACAGTGACAGATAAAGGCCGCAGCTGAATATCTGCATGCCCTTATACCATGTCGCAACGGAATTGCCTAGCTCCTATAAACTCGGGCATTAGCCCTTGTTTTATGAGCATTGCTTATATACATATATGTATCTAGAGTCGTTGCTCTTGACGATCTACCACTTCCCTATTTCGAGTTATCTTTTGGTTGCATATATATATATATACATATATAAGCTTTCGGATCAGTCGTACATGACACAAAGCGCGTGATCGACGCTTGTTGCGCGGGAGTCGAGTTTGCAGTCACCTGACTCGCACTCAAACGATTGGATTTAATTAACCTCGGCCACCACTAAGGAAATGAGAAATTCTGATTGTGTGCAAATATTTATTCTTATAAATATTACCGACGAGTTGCGGACAAGAAAAATGTGGGCCGCTCTAACCGTAGAAGAGTTTGATTAAACTTTGCTATCAAAATCTTAACGAATAAATATGTGTTTCAGAGTTTTCTGATGTCTTTATATAGATAGCTGAGAAAATGTCTCGACTCGTATAGATATACGCACAGAAGACGTTGCGGGTTTCGCCAGCGACTTACGTGCGTGACCCAAAGGTCCCGCGCGATAAGATTCAGATGAAATTGTGGCTAGTCGCAATTAAGACAAGCTGCCCTTATATTTCACGGTTAAGAAGGTGCGAATGGGGTACAATTATTGCCGAGCTGTTTCGCACGTATACTGAATACGGAGCGATTTATTTTAATTAAATACGCGAATGTATACATTCTTTTCTTGCAACAGTCTTGTTACATATTATACCAATAAAGAAGAATTTTTATTGCGTCGCTGACATTCGGGAATTTCGTTAATGGGTTTCTCAATACTTTTCAGATAAAAAAATCTCCCTTATGTATTATTTACCGTTATATTGTATTTTTGAACAAAAATTTATTCAATACAGAATAGACAGACGTAAAATATATTTATAAAGATCAATGTTGGTATAAATTATATAAGTGGTAATTTATTTAACAGAATGTGTGTGATCATTCATCATTTATCTTTTTATAATAATATATGGATATTAGGTGTAATCAAACAGGGGTAGAGAAGTGGACCTATGGTACTAAAGGCTCTTAATTGTCTTTTGAAAAGTTTTACGATTGGCGTTTGAATTTTACGGTTATTTGTTTATAATGAAAGCTCTTAAAGTATACACCAAGAGAAATTATGTGTTAAGAGGAGATTGGTCAGGGTATTTTAATTTATAGCTATTATAATAAAGATTAAACATTATGAATTTTAATTTATGCGCTAGTTTCGTATCTAAGATTTGAATGTAGTATTATCTATGAATATTTATTTCTAGACAAAAAATGAACTTTTAATAATAGAGGATCGTACCAAAGCTATTGATTATCGAACATTGTAACGATATTGGTATTTGCTGATGGATAAAAAAACGTATTTTTATTTCCCGGGCGAAAACAGAAGTTATTTAATTATAATATATTTATAAAATTCTGTATATTTTATCTATTACATTATTTTAAAGATGCTATAAAAAAGTTTTGTTGTTACAATAAAATATGATACCTATAAATTAGTAAACTATTCAAAATTTAATGAAAAAATATATTTCTTTTAATCTCAGGGCATAACTTATCGACTCTTTCGGTTATTTATAAAAATATCAATATTCTTGAACAGTATAAAAATCTTCATTCAGAAATATACTGTGATTCACTTTCAACCTCTAGAAATATCCGTTACCATAAATTAATAATAAAGAAGTAAATGGAAAAGTTTAATTTCGCAGCTCCATCGATTAAAAGCGCAATCTCGACTTGACTGTCAGCTTCACAGACAAAATTCGATAATGGGCAAATCTCGTTATTCCAAAACCGCAAAGGCAATCTTTCTCGAGATAAAATCGATAGTTCGACTTTTTCATTGGGTTAACACTGGACAAGCAGAGAAAAGCTTCACTTACCGCTTAGGTACACACCACGCAGACTACAACTACTACAAGGTATGTCTAGCTTTTCACGATGACTTTTTTGAGTTCTCTTTCAAGAAATAAGTTTGATTCGAGTATACTATGAATTGTTGAAGAGCATATTTTCAATCGGGACGTACAGCTGTTTATTTCACCTTGCCTAAGTATCTCATTGCGAGGTAATATATAAAAACAACTGTCGGTGGTAATTGATCAAGAACTTACTATCAAAATAAATGCTATTTCTGTCAATTTAAAACGAGATTTATCATCGTTTATAATCCCCCTTAGGTACTGTTATCACATCGCCTTTTAATGCGAAAATGGAATATTATTTTATTTCTCCTTGATTTTTCCCCCTGCTTATACGCGTCACGGTATATACGAACTGATTGACGTAAAGCAGCGGGAAGGAAAGTTAATATTTTATCGTAGCTGTTAAGCTTTTACGATGATAAACACGTTTTATGGTCAGAGAAAGTGATCTTCGGAAATGAAAAAGTTTGGATGGTCAAACTTTATCAACAAACTTCGAACCACCATCCGTCTGCAGTGCACACTAATTTTTTTTCTATTTTATGCCTTTATTATTTTATACCAAAGATTCCACACTATTGATTGCCACGTTGATGCTATTCGAAAAGGTCTGTAAAATTGTTTTAAATACAAGTACAATCGGGATTACAAAATTTTTCATAGAATTTAAAAATAATGTATAGTAGAAATTAGCTAATTCCACACTGTAAATAATATCGCATAAAAATTCGAATTTCTTCAATATAACGAAGATTAAGATTATCGACTGTAACTTCGGGTGCCTATTCAAATTTAATCGTGACCATTCTTCGCACGCATCTATTATACCCTTTCTTACACACAATGACACACGCACACACACACACACACACGCCCACATACATATACGCACAGCGAGTTAGAACTGTATAGCTCCGAGGAGAGCTCGGGTCCTAATAGTAGAAAGAGCTTCTGGCGCTGCGGCTAGCAAGCTCACATAAAAGGGGGAGATCCGCGCGGCGATCGATCGCTCCGCTATACTTTCTCCGCCCCTCCCCCGCTGTTCCCCGCTATATACTCTCTCCTCTTAGCAAAAGTTTTACGAGCGGTTTTTTTTACTGCGTTTCCCAGGCGAGTGGGATTCGCAAGCGTATATAGAGAGTGTAAGCAAAGAGCGACCGCGGAGCAGCGTCGTGGTCGTTGCGCGACTCCGCCTGGGTAAAATAGGCAGAGTTGGCCACCTTTAAAAATAGTCTTCGCGGCGTTGTCGCGTCACCGGCGGCACCAGCACAGCCGCCTTATATATTTATCATTTTACTCGCTTTCTCTCTCTCTCTCTCGCTCTCTCTTGCTCCGTGGTTATAGTGCGCAAGATAGTTGACGCGCTCGGCTGCGAGTGCGCGCCGATGGGTTGTGCCCGCGCGATAAAATCCGAAGTCATTCATTTTTGCGGTACCACGGTACAAGCATCTGCGTGGATAATTGTGTGATCGATGACATTGAAATGAGATTTTAAGTCGTTTCTTTTCTTACGTTTTGCACGATGTGTGCAGGTTTTTCTTTTCTCGCGCGAAGAATAGAAATTAAGCTGTAATTATTATGTCAATTTTTACAGTCGTAATAGTCAAGTGTTGGTATTCAGAATTAAAAGAGTTGATGATTATCCCACTATTTAATTTAATTAGCGCTTCAATTTTTTTTTTTTTTTTTGATTACTCGATTTCCACACGAAAATTAAATTATTTCTAAAAAGAAGCTGCCCGTTACACATGCGTAGCCTATAGTAAAAAGTATTTAAAATAGTTTCGGTAGATATAATTAGCATGCAAGCTGCATTTCATCCTAAGTATATACGTAGAAAGTACAGCCTGTATTCCCGATAGCGATGGAGTAAACAAACTAATAAAGCAGCCAAGCTCAGCGTTTTCAAAGTTGGCATTACAGAGCCGATCTGCAGTCTTCCAAGTATTTACGAAGCAATTTCCACATACTTCAGTTCGGAACTTGCTAATTCTCGTACAACTTGCACCAGCCGCCATACCATAAAGCCAATCAATTTTGTCCATAGAACAAATCTATACAAGCATCAAAAAATTTGCCCGTATACTGGTTGAGTAGCTTAAATCTTTGCTCTATACTCGGTCTCTGCTTTCCTCATTAACCATGGCGCATCGCGAACGGCGCAGAGCGGCGGCAGGGAAAAATCGTCCGTAGCGGTGCGTAAATAAATAAAAGGCATTGGGCCGCGCGTTTACATGGCGACTCCGCTCTGTCAGATCGATTTCGTGTCGACCCTGTTTTATCGGATAGAATGGTCTATATAGTGGACGGGTGGGGGTGCGAGGGGTGTGCACCGACTAACCTCCGTAGTAATTTCACGCTCGAGGGCTGCGGGGTTTTGAATGCGGCGGTAGATGCCGTCTCTACATTACTGCCATCGGCTCTTCTGGGATGACGACTCGGGGATTTCGGCTGAACGCTTATAGACTCTAAAGCCAAGCGTTACGATTGTTACGGATCATCTCTTCTAGGGTGAGAGTTTAGTTAATATATGAGCTAGGTATCTAGCGATGGATGGAGGGGATTTTTTTAAAGAAATGTATAGAATCTACAAATTCTTTAGGGGTTTAAAATACGCAATAAAATGATGAATAAATGACTCGAAATAGGATTACAGTATTGAAGTATGGCTATACTTATAATTCGCACATTACGTAATACCTCGATGAATTTGATTGCTGAATCTGTGAATTATTATTTACTTCTTCTTCCATTGAACATTTAGTCTGCACAATTCAAGATTTAAGGTATGTAATTATTCAACATTATGCGACTAGAACGTCACTGCAGTACAATTCAGTAGGAAAATCATAAAAAACAACGTCAATATTTTGAAAAATTTCATTCCACGGTTTCATCATTCTTTGGAAATACGATGAGAGAGAAAAAGACCCTGAACAATGCATTAAATCCCTGGTAGAACTATAGAACAGACAGCGAGTTTTGAATATCTGCAGCCTGCTTGTAGCGACTTTGGTATGCGCAAACCTCGAAATTCTTTGCCATGTGTGCACGTACGTATATACTCTTTGTACGAGCGAGTTTGAATTCCGCGAAACGGTTTAACTTTTCTGCGAGTAAATTTTTCCTCGATCTATCGGTGTGTATCCCTTTTTTTCCCCTGAAATTGCTTCTTGCTGTAGCGAAAAATTCCGTTTGAAGGTCATCTGTATTCGTTAATTATAATCCGCTGTTACTTTTAAGTATTACACTACATTATCTTGTAAAGTAAGTTTAATTCTAGTTTCTGTTATATTATGAGCGTCGAACAAGTATAATATACAACTCGTCATAATCTTATTAAACTGGATTACAAGTTTTTTGCCCTTTATCGCAACTTTTGCATTGAGTGAAAAAGTGTTGTTACCTAATACCGATCATTTCATATAGGTATGCTCTATAATAAAATACTCATTTGGATTTTTTATATCCTTAACTTTCAGCTTCTTTTCTTGCCATTTCATCCACAAGAAAAATGTTATGCAGCAGCCAAAGTGGTACTTCCATAAATTTACGGTTGCCGAAAATTTTTTGTTTGTGATTTGTAGGGTAAAGTGATGCGCTCTTATGCGTGCATAGCACACTCACACCCACACACCTACACACATCCACACAGAAGCACGCCCACGCGACAAACAATGGAGTAGGGAAAACAGACAGGCGCCAAAGAGACTGGCTGCGCGCTCGCAGCGCACTCACATTATCGCATGGGAAAAGGGGAGAGAGAGAGAGAGAGAGAGAAAAGCCGGAAACTCGCGCAGTCTATCCCAACAACTGCTGCTCTGTTACTAAAGTTAACGGATGCGAAGAATAAGTAGCAGCAGCAGCAGCAGCAGCAGCAAGGCGAAGACGAAGAAGAAGAGGGAGATGAAGAAGAAACAGAAGGGAGGAGGAGAGTTTTAGGTCGAGACGACGACGACAACGACGACGAGCACAAAGATAATGAGCGCATACTTTCGCTACAATAGGGAAACGTTTACGTCGCAGCTGGCCTCCCTCTCCCTCTCTCTCAATCTCCCCGAACTGCTCCCTCGCTCCTCGCCCCTCGTGCGCCATCGGCGTCGAGCGAGCAGCGCTACTGCTCTACAACATACACGTATATATATATATATATGTATACATATATACCCAGTAGCTGTGTACCCCATGTGGGTCACTGGGTTATCGCCTCCATTCGTTCTCTCTCCCACGTCGCGTCCCTCCAAAGCTCGCCTTCAAGGAAAGGGAGAGAGAGAGAGTGGGAAGTGCCTCGCTCGGAACCTTCCTCTCATGCACGATATACGAACTCTTGCTCGCGCGCTTTGCCGATTAATTGCCTTAAAGCTCCTTCGAGCGGACAACGCGTCGGCGGCGACGGCTTGACGAGCTGAGATGTTTGCAAGCTCGGCTGGACGAGGCTGCACGAGTCGAAGTTGAGAGCTGATGTATCGGATGCGCGAGCTGAGAGCCATATGTGCGATGGCTGATGCTCGCGCAATCATGCACGCGCCCTCTTCGATTGTTGCGCGGATTCTCCCGGCCATAATGACATGCGATTGAGGGGGAAATTATAAAGATTGCTAGAGACTACGGAGTGCTCCGATGGATTAGCGTTGTTATTATATATTTTGCGGCGATCGAGTTGGTATGTATAAGATTACAGGTATTTGTAGAATAACTTGTATAGATTAGACTTTCGAGTGTTTATTGATTAGTAGTATTGTACCGAACCCTATCCTAAGCTTATCGAGCGGAAATGCTTCATAGCTCATAATGAACTCTCGAAATGCTGAATTCCTGTCACAGATATTGACCGAGCCATCGTTAAAAAATAATGTACGAAATCCTTGAAAAGGAATGAAAATCAGCATCGAGATAAAGGAGCGCGAGAGGCAGTGGAACTATATGTCAGTGGTAGAAAGCTTTCATCCATGCACATTCCCGTTTCACTTTGTCCGTAAGCCTAGAGCACAAACATTCGTAGCTAAGAGCTGGTGCAGAAGTAGGAGATGGAGGAGGAGGAGGAGGTGGTTTGCTCTTTGCCCGGGACGCGTACACGGATCGGAATTGATCGACGCGCGGATATACCTCGGTATTGCGCGGTGCCCGGTTATACGAGCAACGAGGAGATAGAGGAGGAGGAGGAAGAAGAGGAGGCAGTAACAGAGGGGTATAGAGGAGGATTATATAGACGACGAGGTTGGCGTATTATCTGGGGGTACAAGGATATAGCGAGACGCGTCTGCTTGTCGAGAGCTGCTGGTCTGTATTCTATGCTGGCCCCGCGGTCTATACTGCCGTTGACAACCGATCTCCTACTGTCCTCTGTGTGTGCAGTCTTATTATATACATTTTAGTTTGAGATCGTTTGTTATTTTCGCTAACAATCTTATGATGATCGATAATTCCATTTTAGTATTATTTGATGCTGTTTCATTCCAATTCGATAAGCTATTGTGGAATATTTCTTTTCTAGTCTTTTGCAACAAACGTAACAAGTGCAGTTTATTTAAAATTGGAATTATCAAACTGATTGTACGGCAGGAATCGTGCATAGTATGTCTTCGTCTATTTATATAAAGAATCTCAATGACTGGAATACAAACATTCGATGCAATGATTCTATAACTAAAGTTATATATATAGTCTACTTTGTTTCAAGTTTTGTTAGATGTTACGTTAAAAAAACTTGAAAGAAAGTAGACGAACTATAGGTGCAGTGCAATGGGTCAACGAACCCATAACTCCAGATTTTCATTTGCAACATGTCGAACCGAATTAAAAATTTCATGCCAACCTAGCTTTTTGTACGTCAAGCTACGCCATAACTTAAAGCGAGCGCATGTATATGTAGGTCCCATAATGGACCCACAGGATATCTGCTGCGAGGCACAGGAGAGTCACCTGCAACACATACGTAAGTACGCACGTAAAACGTTGGATTGACATTTCGGAGATTTACATATGTCTCTTTAGCCCTTAATGTAAACTTTTTTTAAGTCGCCCTCGCATGTACACATGAAATTATATTTCGGAGGAGCTAATTCTACAACATCACAAAACAACATTGTCAAAAAAATATACTAATTAATATAGTAGAATAGAATGCTTTATAGATGCGGGGGTTAGAAGAAAAATCTGGTCTCGGTGCAATAGATCCTTTGAGATTTTTTGAGATTATATTTGTGATAAAGTAGAATTAGTTTCTTCGAAACAATGAAGAATGAATTAAGAAAGTTGTAATTAAAGCCTAAAGAGATAGATAGAGAGAGAGGGAAGAGAGAGAGAGAGAGAAAGGTACAGATATGGATACCTGCAACTACATTAGGAATAGGATTGTTTCTTCCTTAAAAATTATCAGTAAAGATTAAATTTTACACATCCGACTGAAATTCTGAAAACTATACCTTGTCCGGTCACGTTCACCTGACTCCCACTACTAAAAAGTGTAAGCTGCAGAAGAAGCAGACGCGCGCGACTCATTTATAATACAAACGGGAGACATAAAATCGAATACAAAGAGAGAAAGAGAGAGACAGAGAGAGAGAGAGAGAAAGAGGAGAGAGAGAGAGAGAGAGTCCGCGGTCTGGTTATCTGCATTATTGAGAGTTTCAGGTGAGACTGCAGCTTTCCCTTCTTTTGTAAGCAAGAGCAGTGTATCTTTTTTAGGACTCACCATGAATATCACCGTCAGGTGTGTATAATTTAAAAAGTCAAAGCTTAAAGATTTACCGTGCGTGCACTCAAACAAAAATATCAATGCTTGGACTAGTGACATAAGTTTATAATCCTTTTATCGAATCAAAACTTACCTAAATATTCATCAGATTTAATATCGAATGCAAATCATCTAAGTTATCGTATTTGGTGGAATCCCATAGTAAAATCAATATTTATCGTAACTCTATTGTATACATTGTCTACGCGTGGACCCTATATATTTCAGGGAAGTTAACCCTCAAAGGACCTCTTTTTGATTTGCGTTCCTACGGTAAGTTATATTTTAGTCAAAACATGAAGAACTCATACAGCATTTCCGGGATATAAAAACTAATAAATAGCTTTTGAAACTAATCGTCAAGGGATGTATACAATTTGTAGAGTTTTTCACATGCGTTGAATAAATGTTGCAAAGACGGTAGAGCTAAGTTGTTTTATTCATAAAGATTTATCACGGTTATAAAAAAAAAATTAGTCTGTTGGAAAATTGGTGTGTCGAGTGCATTTGAAATGAAAAAAAAAATATACTTTTAGTGTTCTTTACTTATCAAGTGCGTCATTAGAATTTAGTAAAGCTTGACAGAAAAATACGTGCGTTAGCTTGTTACGTAGTATTTGCTTCTGACGTTAGTACTCATTTTATAAACTATAACCTTTTATACTTTAAAGATCGATATCAGCTACACTGATAAAGGTTTGAACTTTCTTACCTTGAATAAACTTTTTGTCTAACAATTAGTCTGAAAACGAATTGATTCGCCGAGTACAAAGTATATGAATAATTAATTTTTAAAATTATTAAATTTAGAATTCCAAGCTTCTTCAATCATGACCTTTACCTTCGTACTACATAACCAAATGATTTTTCCAAGGCTGCATATCTATTTTTATAAGTAGAAAAAAAAGAGTATATACGTGGAGCGTGGAATAAAAAGACGCGGCTTCTTCCACTCATACAATCCAAAAGAAAAGTATTCGCATATCCTAGCTATTACGTATTTAGCGGTTGAATTAGTTTCAGCGCTCGATCTTGGGACAGTCGAGCGGCAGAGCTCGCACCTCGCCGCGCAACAGCAGCAGCCGTTCCCGCACTGCTATTTTTAATGATCCGCGAATATAAAGCTCTATTTACACTTTGGATTCTCTCTCTCTCTCTTCCGCCATCGGACGCACGACGAGTTCTCACATACTTTTAACAATTTCCGTGCGCTCTCTGGGCTACACACTCCGCTAAATTTAAGCGTGCGGCGGCTGCGCGCACCCACTCGCGCTTTCTCTCTCTCTCTCTTTTCCCCTTACCGTGCAAGCTTATACGTCGGCTTTGATCGCGCTGACGTCACACGCATCTCCCGCTACAAACATATATTGGGGACTTTTTTTACTCGTAACGAACGTGAAATTCTTTGTATCTATGATCCGTGTTTCGTTTCGCAACTTTTACGTGCTACATGAATCAACTAAAATTAGAGAATCGTCTGAAAAATTTAGACTAATGCAATATTAATTTCATGTTTGCCCGTGACAAAACTCTTTCTTTTGTACGTGAATTATTAATAACGGCAACGGCGTAACCGTTTAAATGTTGCACTTCTTAGCAATAGAAAGAAATATTTTATCGCGTCAGAATGTCGGGTTGGTTATTCGATTGGTATATAACAAGTCTTGGCGCATGTGAACTAACTAAGGTTGTCGTCACGGCTCTAACTTCAACCCTGGATATTGTACACAGTGCGGAAAGTTGGACTGCAAATGAACGTATAGCGCTCTTTTTGCGTATTTAAAAAAAGAAAAGTACTGCTAATACATGAAGTTGTTTCTCATTCTGCTTCTTACTGCTTAATTAGCATTTGCAAATATTGGGTTGTACTAGTGTATGAGCGGGAAAATATAGCTTTGTGCAAACATTGCGAATAAGGGTCAATAATTAACGCAGCGGAGCGTGATTAATCTCGATCGACAATTAAAAATGCTAATTTCTAACGACTCCCCCCAAGAGTCCAATTAGCGTATTGCACTCGCTGGGAAATCCGACTGAATCGATATATATATATATATATATGTACATATATACACGAGGCGTTCCGATCCCTTTAACTTGAAACGAACTTTCGCGAAACTGCTGGGCGAAGCACTCGCCAAATAAGCAAAGGCGCTCGCTCGCTGCAGAGAGAGAGAAATAGAGAGAGAAATAGAGCAATTTAGCCACTGCAAGATGCGAGAGCCGCTCGCGTTTATAAACCAAGAGCGAAAAGAGAGAAATCGCGGATCAAAAGCCACTCTTTTTCTCTTTCTCTCGCTCTTATTCGACTCGGATCACCAACTCCGCGGAAAGCAATAAACGGCCATTCGCTCGCGGCCACTTTATGGCTTTGCGCTGGAGTTATGCGCGATAGCTTTATAAATATTTCGAGGGAGAGAAAGGGGGAATTTCTTCGAGTTTGCCGAATAAAGCGTTGAAAAGAGCAGCACCAGCGGTATACAGTAACAGACCGACGAATTGCAAAGCGAGGAAAAACTTTACGTTTGAGCAATTTTCGAAATGTTTCGTCGACCGTTTACTTTAACGAGGGAAGCATTTTGAAGTAAAGCACTGCACTATACACACAAAGCATTCAATCTAGACTTTTCGAGAAGGATGTAATATTACAAATGTTTATTGTAAACCGCGTGTAAAACCAAATTTACGTTTAAAGTAAATAAATGAAGCGGCTGGCTATGTTGTCAATTTTTATTATATTATATAAATGGCGACGTTTTCGGTTACTTTGATTTATAACCCTTCTCAAGTGAAAAAGAAACGTTTTATGACGTACAGACAAAGTCTCATATTTGCAATAAACATGTTAAAATAGATTTATCTTGTCTATATGATGTACAGTCTAAAACTAACATGTTTATTGCAAATATGAGACTTCGTCTGTACGTACATAAAAAGTTTTTTTTTTCACTTGTGAAGGGTTACAAAAAAAAAGTAATCGAAATATCGTCATTTATATACTATAATAAAAATGGACAACATAGCCAGCCGTTTCTTTTATTTACTTTGAAGTTATAGCCGTCAACAGAGTCAAAAAATATTTATCAAATGTACTTTTAGAACAACTACAATGTACAAAATCTTAAACCGTCAGGCTTTTTCCATTTTAAATTCAATTCAAAAAGTTTGATAAAAAAAAAACAATAAAATAAAATTACCAATTCGCAATTATCGTAAAATACGAATAACTCGATAAACCGCGTTAATTTCAATGGGGACACACTCGCAATATCCTCTCACGACCAGACAAAACATAGAGCGCGAAGGAAACGACGACAAATTTTCGAGCAAAGCTCTCGGCCCTCGTAAAAGGCTCGCGCGAGTCTCGTACGCCCAGCATACACTTAAAATGTAAGAGCATATAGGAATCCGATCGTAAGCTGGTTAATGGGGCGAGTTTAACAATCGTGCTCGGCGCGAGGCCGCGATTAGTAAGGCGATCGCCGTGGAATAATATACAAAACCCGTTACGACTCCCCTGAGCTGCAGCCACTCCGCCGCCTCTATATATATTACCCACTGTCGCAGCTATATACCTCGGTGTTTGTTTTTCCACGCTTCGCGCGTCTATAGAGCGCCGCACGCGCTCGCTGCAGACTTTCAGACGCCTGCCTGTTTGTTTTACACTTATTCACTATATCTATAGGTATATATATCAACGCGTGGGGGTCGTGCGTCGTCATTTCTGGAAGGTTGCGATTCCCACGCTTAAATGACATAAGCAATCCTGCGGTTCGATCGGAATAGTACATACAGTTTCTATTTTTGCCATTTCAAACGAACGATTTGTACAACTTACACTATCAATTGGTGCGCAGCATAATCACTTTGTAATTTAAAAAAACCGATTAATCCTCTACTCTAGGAGAAATGTTTAAAACAAATGACGGAATTGGTTGTACCCTCTATGCTTGACAAATACAGTAAGACGTTGCTTTTCGATTGGTTTTATTTTTCATTTCCCTACATCAAATACGAAAGTAAATCTTATTTATTGTATTTTTCTGCTCTATACGCGATGACGTAGGCTGTTTCAGTTATCTCAAAAGATTTCATTTAAGAGGGTGTTCTCCATTGTTTATGTACATTGCCAAGCTGTACAGGATACACCTAACGATGGGAGCTGTTTCAGCGATTCGGCGGCGAGCACACAAACAACGATAACAACCATATAAGAGGGTGGAGCTTAGTCGACGAAAAGTAAGAATCGAGGGCCTCTAACGGTGCTAAAACTCGGCCTGTCATATAGAAACGTATATGTGAAGAAAGAGAGGGAAAAAAAGGAGGCCTGTATGCGTACAAAAAGATCTCCCCGCAGGAGAGAAAAAAGAGGCAGCGGATGTGCTTATATATATATATATATATGTATGTATGTAAAAGTAAAGGAATGAGAGTCAACAGACAAATCACAGAGAGTGGGGAAATGAGGGTCGAAAAAGCTGAGTCGGCAAACAGTTCGGTATAGCCAACTCCCTCCCCCCTTCAACCTCTCTGTGCATGTGTACATGTATATAGCGTGTAGGAGCTGCTGCCGGCCCGTACATAAAACGTGGCGCCAGCTTGCGAGACGAGGAGAGTTAGTCAAGAGGATAGGAGAGAGAGAGAGAAAGAGAGATCGCCCTCGGGGGGGTGGGTGCGATGAACTTCAGTCTCGAAAGTCGCCCTCGCGCAGCTCATACTAATACGTATAACACATCACGTGTGTGTTTGTGTGTGTGTCTGTGTGTATAGATCTGCCTGTGAGTCTTGTTTTTCTCAGCCGCTATTCGAGGCTCTTTCGGCGTTCAACGAACGTTTCACTGGCGACGACTTGCTTAGCTGTGCTCTGTACAAGTGCCTGTTATTGTAGGGCACGTTTTGCGAGGAATTCTACAGAATGAGAAGCTATTTCGACTTTCCATAAGGATGGTACAGTGGGTGCGGCTGAGTGGCGAAAATAAGTTGGAAAAAAGTAAGAAATTCATCTTGGACCGCACGTTATAGAATATTTTACGTTATCTCGTGGCTCAGTAGAGACTGGAAGACTAGGGCTACACACGCGCCTTTTATTTAATGTGACAAGCTGACTGCTTTTTTATGTACGATACTTTGCCGGTGGCTTATTTTAGCTTTCGTAGAAAAAAAAACATCGCTCCGATAACAAATTTAATGCGAAACTTTCAGGTGTACGCAGAATTAATTTGACCTTTATTATCTATTCCAAATTGTCATTCTCAGAATGAATCACAATATTTTGTAGAATTCCGCGAACATTTTTCAATTTCACTGCACGCTTATTCCTTTCAGAGTATAGATTTTCGTTCGATCAAAAAAAAAAAAAAAAAAAAAAAGTTGCTTCGTTTTACAACGATATCGAAGATATTATTTGTTCCGCACAGGACATGTCGTCCATATAGGATACGTAAGCGTGAGTGCGTTTGTGCGCATCATTTGTGTGCAGCGGGATTAAAGGAAATAGTCCTTGGCACAGTGAAAATTCGTGTCAGTTGGACGTCGGTCCTCTGCGCCTAACACTTTCAGTCGAATAGGAAGAAGGTAAATGCGATTATCTCCTCTTCCTCCCCCACTACCCCTACACACACACACACACACACACATACACTCATGACAAATCCGTTACATTCTTGGAAACGGATACTGGCCGCGCGCCAAGGGGCTGCTAACGACTTTTCTTCCGAATATGATCTACGCCCTTGATTCCTGTGCTCTCTTTCCCCTCTATCTCTATCTCTAGCCCTCTCTTTATTTCTCGTCCTTTGCCTCCTCCATCTTTTGAAGCCTAAAGCCTATCTTTTTACTCGGCCATTTTTGCTCCCCGCTCTTTGATGGCTTTGCATTTGCAAAGTGCCAATTACCGAAAGGATGATATACATATAGTTGGCTAACTAGTTAGGACCTGAATACTCGTATATAGTTGGAAAATTCTTTGACTTTTTAGCCTGCATTATGCAGCTAGTAGAAAGTATAAAGTAGCAAAGGGGAGTAATATTACGATATTTTTAAGTAATTCGGGATAATGGGTTTCATGATATTGCTATTTATATTTAAAATATTTACTTATAGCTTTTGCGCTTTTTACTGGTTAGGTGAGATGCTTCATTTACTCAAATTATAATTTCGATCAAGAGTTTACTTATAAATTAACCTATTCACGTTATTTATGCTTATTTAAATCAATGGTATTAAAGCAAAAATTTTATTTTATCATTAAAAAAACTTGAATAACATTTTTACATTTCAACGCGGTTCAAGATAGAATAGAAAAGAAAAATAGTCCTCAAACCTCAATGTACATTAGTTGTTCTTGTGAAGCATGACTATTTTGAAACATATTTACATCTAAGTAAATGCGGTCAAATGTTTAATGCATAAATCTATAAATTTACTTGCTAATCAACTCTGTTCCACTGAAAATATTATATAGACAAATTTTGCTTATTGGACGAGTCTAAAAGCGACTTTGATAGAAGTCTAGAGGCCCGAAATGAAGTTGCCTGTAACTTTAGCAATAAAACTAAATTACCAGCCTACATCCTTGAGCTTGTTTTTTTTTCTCGCTATTTCCCAGCTCCACTAGATCTAGATTGTCGGCACATCCGGGGGGATGCTCTTAGCTTGATAACAATATTAATAGGAATCAGCTCCCGAAATCTCCCCCTCCCCTCTCTCTCTCTCTCTCTCACTCTCTCTCTCTCTTCTCCCTTCCCCCTAAGTTCCTCCAGCTTTTCTTTATGACGTTGAACTTCCGTCGGACGTAATCGCCAATGCTCTAATTTATAACTCGATTCGACATATATCCACTGTATATTTCTATATGTCAGCCAGCAGTAAATCTAGGTTGGTATTTTCGTGAAATAAACTGGTTTTTCCCTAAAATAGCCGCAGTTCCTTTTATTAATCTAATGTACGAGATGTCATATCATTTAGCGAACTTAAAAATGAACCATATACACATTATTAAGGTATTTAACGGTGTCCGTCCATGATTGAAATAAGTGCAGCTATTTTGAACTGACGGATAATAAATTCGATTTGCTTGCAATTGAATGCGGCTAAGTCCGCTGTTTCAGTTCTATCCACCGACAGTTTAAAAATTCAAGCCGCAGCTATTATTTCTATTTCAACAGTCCGGTGTAGGCGACACATTTATCTCGCGCGGCGCGCAACTTCCGTTCTGAATTTCGCATCTAAATTTCTCATGCAGCTTTTAACCCCTGCGCAAGAGTAGCCAAAGTCAAGTCGAAAAATAGACTGTGCTGCCGCTGGTGCTGCACTAGTCCGCAAGAACAGTCGTAAAAACAATTGCGGGATGGTAGTAGGGCACAGAAGAGCTGCTGCTGCTGCTGGTGCTGTGCTTCTTAAAGGGTTAAATAAAGCCCGTTGACACACGGGTCAGGCATGAATATTCAACTCTGCCTATCCCGCACTGTGAATTATTATGTAAAATCTATCTCTTATACAATTGGCATATATTCCAAAAATGGCAGGATCGAGTGGCTCCCTATAAATCTTTGAGCAAGCTCTTGCTGCTGCTGCTGCTTCTCTCTCTCTCTCTCTCTCTCTCTCTCTGTCCCTGTCTCTATTGCCGCCGACTCGGCGCCGCGTGCCGAAAATAAAAGGCCGGCGGCCGCGAGTAAAAAACGGCTGCTCGGGCCGAAAAAATAAAACAGGGTTATGCGCAAGCCAGCCAAGGCACGTCGTGCGAGCTCCCGGCATATCGTTAAAGATTTAAGCCTGATCGATGTTTTCCTCCCATGTGTGTGTATCTGTGTGTCTGTGTACGTGGATATGTGTGTGTGTGTGTGTGTGTGTGTGAGTAGGAATATGCATCGTCGTCGAACGCAGCATCGAGAGGGAAGTGTATTCGACTATTATGTAGGTCGATATGCCTGAATTCGCGCAGTAAAAATGTCGGGGGGCCAAAGGTTCAGACCCTGTACATGTGTACATGTATGTGTGTTTGTGTGTGTATGGAGGAGGGGGAGGAGTTCTGTGTATCGATTCTGTCGTAAAAATGAACGACGCTATTTAATAAATTGCCGCGAGAAATTTGCTCTTCCGCTTTTCTTTTGGCAGTTAGCTCCTTTTCTCTATCTCTTTGTCTCTTCTTTTTTAGCTCATCGCTCCTCGCTCTTCGATAATTAATTTTTGAGGATATACGCTGCGGCGAAAGAATTTCATTTGGGCAAAAGCTAAAAGTTTAATTGAATGGGAATTTCCTTTTTGCTTCTTTGATGTTGGGCTTCGATATTTTCTCATACCGCTTGGTCCTTATTGTTTTATTATAGACAGATTCTTATTATTTAGCATGTTATACTGTGCATTATACTTTAAAGTATAATACTGTAACTTTTATTTGTTACGAATTATCTTGCCCTTTATAACAATTTCTATTATTCAATTTCATCTTAAACTCTTGCATTATATGATATTTGAATCAGATTACATCTTGCTTGATTATTAAATCGTTGGTTTAATTAATGGAAAAAAGCTTAATTCAATATCTTAAATTTCAGTTCGGTGAAGCTTTTATATCTCAAATTGTAGATTCAAAAAGGTTTTATCTCGCACGAAGACGTTGTTTTCCCTTTGTGGTAATTAATTTTTGCTCGTAAGAATATTAAATAGGTATCTTTCTTTTTTGTTTAAACCTAAGGTAAGTTTGTAATGTAAAATTGTACATATAAGATTTCACATTCATATAACTTCTAATAGCTTAGAAAAAACAAAAACATATTGACAAGATAGAATATCTGTTCCAAACTAAACTTGAGATAGGGCCTTTCTCAATCGAAATGAGATGGAACCTTTTTCCATGGAGCCGCTGATGAATTGAAAAATAAAAATATTTTTTTATCTTCAGCTGCTTTCTTCTACATCCTAATCTAAAATACTTTTTCAAAAATGCTCAAAAGTTCTGGTCCAAGAGTCGGTACCAGCAGTATAATTACTATATATCTATAATGTAAGTATATATATGTTGTCGACTCTTATTGTTCTTGTTGTATTCCATCTGGGGGAGGGAAAGTTGAAAGACACTTGAAGGAAGTGCGGGCACGGTTAATTGCCTGTCGCCTTCTCACGTTTGCCTATAGCTGTCTCTCTCTCTCTCTCTCTCTCTCTCTCTCTCTCTCTCTCTCTCTTGTCCTCCCGTCTCGTAGCACGAGCGGGTAATTACTGTCCGCATAATTATGGGCACTTGCGAACGCCCTAATCTCGGCTCGTACATATCCATTCAGCGCCCCTGGAACCCGCGTAGCTGGGCTATACCGCTTCACCCCCCTACCTAATGTACGAGTTCTCGCCCCTTATATCATGCGTTGCCTCTTACTATAGCTATGCTCATGTTGGAACGGGAGACGGCTAATCATGAATATTTCGATGCACATTTTGCTAGTGTCGCCGCGGTCGCTGCGCCTGACATAACAAGAAGACATTCGAACTATGACTCCCGTGTCTGGCTTAACTATCTGGCATTTGTTAATTTTGGTCGACGGCATAGCAATAAAAATGAGTACACATAAGTAAATTGAAGTTTATGAATATTATACAACAAACTGACGCATTATCGATGAGCTTTTGTGAGGTATATAACAAGAAGAATTTTATTTTAACAATAATCCTGGTACTTTTGTAGATACTCGAGACTCTCATAGTATACATATTTATCAGCCACCAGAATATATATTTCACCTACCTTTTCGAAGCTAAAGAATTTCAACGGAACCATTACCGAATGCCATGATTCACGCCGCGGATTCCAATAAAAGCGGGCGAGCGCCGGGCTATATATACGCGAACGGGTGCGAGAGCTAACGCATCACGGCGAGAGATCAATCACAGTATACGGGGACGCATGACGCGCCGGCCCATCAGTCGTAAATTGCTCGAGAAATCGATCCGAGCCCCCATCGCCTTGTAGTAGTAGTATAATAGTAGTAGTTGTAGCGAATCCCAAAATAATGCATCACGCGGTATGTATACGCAGACAGTAGGCCAACAAAGGCTTGTAGTTGCTAGTCACGAGCGCCTGCGACCTTTACATTTTGGGTATAACGTATGGGTGGGTGGGGGAGTTGTAGCGAGGGGAGAAAGCCGAGAGAGCTGTTCGTCGCTCGTGCGACGAGCTCCGCATGATAAGAGGATTTTACGAGGCGCGGCACACGATTTCCCAAAAGGTCTCGCGAGTGAACGAGGGTGGACCGAGTTTTCCCTTTTCCCTGGGTGCGTTCACGCGTCTGTCTCTCCCTCTCTCTCTCTCGTTCTTCTCTTACAACACTTACACTCGATACCGTGCGGATATATATATTTTAGGCACGTAATGCATAAATTTCGGATGAAGCCTGAATCTTTTCGGTTTATCGACTGGGATAACGATCGTTTATTGCCCGAATGAATAAAGCAGATACCGCTGAGAGGAATTCGAACATTTCGATGCTTGCGCAGCGCTGTATACAGCTATGAATTGAGCTTACGACAAATTCAACTTGGATCACTATTTTTGCAATATACCTCCGTTACAAACGAAAGCTTAAATACCATTTTTGTAACGATATAATTACGTCTGGCTTGTTTGTTGTAACAATACACTAGGTCAGCATATATGTACCAATTTATTTTATTCAGTATCGTTTGAATCGTGTAAATTAAAAAGTAATGGCATAATGGATACTGTACTTGGAATAACTACTTTGAAAGTCCCGCAGAGTTTAAAGGAAATTCATATTTTTAAGTCGTGACAGTTGTTCATTTTAACTGCGCGCACGTTAAATTACATTTCTCGCTTGTTTTACGTCAGAATAATTGTTTTTATAGTTTCTCAGTTTCATGAGCTATATTTATTACGCACCCACGCATTGTGATGCTAAAACATAAAGTTAAAAACAATAAGAGCCATAAAAATGAGATACCTTTGTAAATTAAGCATGAGAAAAAAAAAAGAAAAAAGTTTCAGCTGTTCTTTTCAAAAGTTTTACGACGACGTTTGCTATGTTTATGACAACCCTACGTTTTGACATCAAAGAAATTTTCTTATTTGAAACCAAAATACAATTGTATTAATAGTATGTATACATGGTGTATCGATACAAGAAATATACATTAGTGACTTCCATCTCAAATCTGTATGCTCTCAATAATTCACGTTCTACAACCCTACTGTTGAATTATCGAATACCAATATTAATAAATCCCTTAAAGTTACAATATTACGTATTGATTAAAATATTCGGGCTGAATTTAACTTAAAAAGATCGTCAACGCCTATAACCGTAAGTAAGAGTCTTCTGTGTTAAGCATATCTCTCCAGTTTGGTGCATATTGCTGGGAGAGTTCGGGCGTCGGCGCGTCAGGTCGCGCAAGTAGTAACGGATCGGCTGTGGCAAGACGACGCCGCTGCCACCACTGCGCACCTCTCCGCGCCGCTAAGGTGTCTACTGCCTCGTCGCGCGCAATCGCGAAAATATAGACACGCACTCGCGACGCTGCGGGCATTTTCACCCTCTCTCGCTCTCTTCCTCTTTCTGTCTTGCTTTCTAAATCGACAATGAAATTACGTGTATGCGCAGTATCTGCGTGTGTGTTTGTGTGTAGATAAAAGCAACGTCAATGAATGAAGGAACGGAACGTTTCATTAAGCATTTGGCGAGCCGTGGAAAATGCTCTTGTAACCGTGACATTTTAGAATATAAGATACTTATCAAAGTTATTAAAACAGAGCAATTTCTGCATTGCAGGTTCTGTCATAATTTACAACTTCCCGATTTGTGTATTAAACTAACATGAGAATGATAACACCTATATGTATGCCATAATCTTTATGACTTCCTGAATTGTGTTGTGTGCATTATGTGTGTTTAGTTAAAGAACATAATAATTGAGAATATAAGTGAAACTTTAATCTTCTACTCGTGCAGATAAAAAGTGTAGTCACAAAGTAATCGATTCTAAAGTAAATATTGTTAAAATACTAGAAGCAATGCAGTGAAATAGCAAAGTCAGCTCTACTTTTCAGTTTTATCCAATTTGCTTAATTTTACAGTGTAATTTGGACTACTTCATTACGTTACGATACGGTGGCGCTATTTATTTGGTGTAAATACAACTAAAATTTGAAAATTTTTTGCCAAACTCATGACAATAACACCGGTTAACATACAACATAATTGCAATTGGTGTTATTTATAAACTCTAATTAATTAAAAAATAAATTAAAATCTTAAAGAATTTCAAATGGTTTTTAATAAGTCTAAAAGTTACCTGTACTGAATGTACTTAAATTAAATCTCTGAATCAAAGCTCTATTATTTAAAAAAAAAACTATAACATTCATTGCTGGTCGGTTCTGTACAATAATCTTTGTGCACACTCCACTTTTTACGCGAGAGAATAGATGATGATGAAGGATGGAGGATGGAAGATTCTTTCCTATACGCAATAACATCGCGGTTGCAAAAAAAAAGAGAAAAGAAAAAACGGTGTAGGGGAGAACCAGTTGGTGCTCCGCAGTCGGGTGCATGTGTAGTACGGGTGTGTTCATACAGGCGAGCCGCAATCTGGCTAGTACAATGGCGTCACGCGGGCCGGCTTTTTCTTTGCTCGTCAAGCGACGACGTGTCGACTCGCCGACAATGTAAACGCGCGATTGCGACCAAGTGCGCAGCTATTTTTAGCGCGCTTTTTTTCCCTCTATTTCGTTTGTTCCATTCGTAGAAAAACTTTTGCTGAACGCTTGGGCTGAGCTGTATAATGTGTGTGTGTGCGCCTTGTTTGCAGAGGGAAAAGCATGCAAGCGTTGAAGAAAGGAATAATTTAAAAATTAAATTGTTTTTAGCCATAAGGTAAGCTATATGGAGTCTGAATATAATCACGAGTAAAATGTAAAAAAAATTCTGGCATACAGAATAAAAAGTATTTTAGAAATAAAGTGCTGCATTATACAATTTGGAAAATTTGTGATATATTCCATGTTAAAATTAGCAAATTATATTTGGTTACGGAACATCGGACTTCACTCGAAACTTATCTTCTAAAATTTAAGACTTTAATACTCATTTCCAATATCGAAAACCCTCTCGTCCAATAAACCGAGAATCGCAGACACGATATATATATTTTTTTTCATTATCAAAATGCGATCCATACAGTACCTCTCAAACTCTCGAGATCAATAATACAATAATGCGCGCGTCCCGAGATTGGCGCACGATTACTATCCACGATATTACACCGTCATCGGAAAGATGAAAGTCCACCGGTGTTCGCCAATCGCCGTAATATTAAAGGAAAAAGTGGAAAAATACTCAGGTCGACAATAATCTGGCCGCGTTGATCGATATGCGAAACCTCTATTGTATATTATACATCGCTGTACGGGTCGCAGACGAATGGTATAACGGTGCTAAGCGCACTTTTATTAATTGAAGTCAATGCGAGTTTGGAAATTTCCGTGCTGGCTCACATACCTTTTCATTGACCATCTCTTCCTTTATTGATAAAACGCGTATATACGAGAATGCGCGAGCGTTTTCCAGTCTGGGATTTTTTCATTTTAGCTTTTATTAACAGTTTATTACGATTGATTCTCAAGTGACATTTCAATTTATTTACTGTTTTTTTTTATTATCTAGCTGCAGTGAGTCTTTTATTTTCAAAGTATATTTTTTGCAAATATTATTTAATGTGTGGACGTATTACTAGGATTCCTTTTGTTACGCGAACTTTTTATCAAAAGCATATGCATGACTTCTATATTTACTTTTATCGATTTCTAGTAATGCTTTTTAATTTTAGTCTTCGTATTTTTGCTCGCATTTGCGTCATTTGCTCATCATTCATAATAATCAAACATAATAAATTGACGTAATAGATTTTTGTTTAGCATTGAATAAAAAATATGTGTATTTAGTCAGATTAAAACTTATTGTTTAAAGTGTAAAATACTGCAATGCGAGAAACATAGTTTAATATAATTTTACAATAAATGGAGTAAAATTTTGAGTTTTTGGTAGAAAAACTGTAGCAAAATGTTCGAATCCATATAAATTTAAGATTCATTAGATTTAACTGTAGTCAAGTTGCAAGTACTGGACGAGTAGCCAAGTGATTTACGAGTAGCATTTGTGAAATTGGCCGGAAGTACGCGAATCGGTCGACACACTTGAATTGCCATTAATTTCTCGGCAAGTTCACTGGACACATCGCATCTTGGAGAATTTCTAATACGTTCACAAACCAGACTGCATATTCGAAAATGGCCAATAAACGTTAGACACTATAATTTACATTTATTTCTTTATTACTAACAGATTCGAGATTCTTGAATGGTTTATGAAAATGTTCATGTTCAGTACAAAGTAAGAATTGCAAAAAAATACTGCTTTCTCAGCCCGCGACATTCGATTATTACGAGCGCAAAATTGAATCTTTCCTTCTGGGAGTGCGTGTCATCGCGTGGGATCTAGCCTCGGTCGCTATATATAGTTTTCCGCGTGCGAAGTTCTCCTTTCGCACACGTATGCATGCAGGACGTCCCGAAGGTCGACAGGTGCGCTCTTCGCATTCCCAAAGGAAATTCAATTTCAGCTTCGAACCCCTTATGTGCACCGGACGATTTCAATAGACGTGTGTGTGTGTTTAGAGCCCCTTGAAAGACTACTTGCGTCCTTTTCACGAGAGAATGGAAGCTCGGTTCATTTCGAGTTATTACATATATACATTTATTGAAATGGTGTAGTGTGCAGCGTATACTTGGTATTAAATTTAGTAAATTAGTCCTTTAACCAATCGTCAAATTTTTCATTTGATAGTTGAACGCGTACAAAAACCATGCGTGTAAACATTCATTTTTAGTCAAGTCTTTCTTGCCTGTAAATATCTATAAGTGAGTGAAATCTAAAAATACATATATTAATCAACGAGACAAGTTGCTTCGAAAAATAATATATTCCGAAATGTGAGACCAATTTTTTGGAACCACCAGGCCGTGAACTGACGAATGTTTCAACGAGGTGACGCTGCTCGAACATCAGCTCCTAATTACGGCTTCATTAGGAATTCGGTGGAGGCGGGTGAAGCGCGGGTACGTCCAATCACAGCGCGATGAAAAGAAACACATGTCATCGCGGTGAAATGGACGCGCGGATAGACGGGGGTAGGAATGGAGGGAGGGACACGTGGCATAACAGTGGAAGATACACGATCACGAAAGTAGGTTGATCACGAGGGTATAGGTATATAGAGCGCGCGGCAGCCACTCGCTGTATGGCCAAGTATATACGAAATGTGGAACTGTCGCGCGCACTAATGAAATTGGGATAATCGATGTGTTTACTCTGAATGGGATTCGCGGCGGCGGCTGTATTCCTTTGTGCCAGCCGCGTGAAGATGCCGCCGTCGCGCAGCTGAAGCTGCCAAATTCACCGTATCTCAACCTATTATTTCAGAGAAATCCATATATGCGCGACTAGCTGCAATTATCTCTGCGTGTTCCCGTTTGAACTAGCTTTTTCCGCCGCGACATACTGCGTTTCGGGCTGGGCAATCGAGCCTCGGTAATTTTCAATTCTCATATTCCGCCCACGAGAGAGCTCGAATCGATATGAAAAATATCAATTTACAGCCGTAATAGCACGCATGTATAATTAGCAACAACAAAAAAAAGTAAATATAGATCTTACTCGATTACATATCGCGTGTAGATGATATAAATGCGCCGGTGATTATGTAATGGGAAGCGGAAAATGTGATAAAGGGGTTAGGGCTGATGGATTAAGGGTGCAGTGCGTTATATATAGGGGTCCGATCATATTAATGAATCGACTATTATCACGGTGAACTTTAATGATAGGGTTACGCTCTCGTTAATGACAAGCGTCCCCAGATGCAGTGCGTACACGTGAATATTTCAAGCTGTTAAGTATCGGATGTCGTCAGCTAGTATTGGGAGTAGACAATTTTTCATATTTAGGGTATCAAATTTTATACTTTTTTGACAGAGATCTTCTGCACAGCCAAAGCCACACCGCCAATGTTTCGTAGCTAGGAGAAAATTATTCGTAACTGACCTTGTTTGATATTAAGCTGCAGCCTTCGGTATTGGACGACTCTCTCCCCCTACTTATCGATTTTATTGTCCTTAATAAAGACTTGATACAATGTTAATTTGAGAAATTGAAAAGTTGGCGAGTTTTCCTATGCAAGATACACCTATCGCATTTTTTCAAGACTCGAGTTCATTGATATAAGCTATATCCTATATTCTTCAAAGAAAATGTATGCAAACTTTTCGTATTCATCCTTTATAGCAAATTCAATCGTAGTTTCGTCGACCCAAGAAAATCCTATCGCTTATTCCATAGCTCGATCGATGTTGAAGCAAGACATATATTACGGAAAGATCGATTCGAGGATGCATAGCCCGGTTATACGCGCGTCTAATTAGTCGTCTCTCGCGCGCTCCACAGGCGCGCATAATAGGCGGCCGTACATATATACTGACATCAGCTGTGCTCAACCTTGCCGCAATATCAGCGACCAACAGCAGCAGCAGCAGCAACAGCTCAAGGGAACAAAAGGTGATCCGCGCTCAACGTGTAACCGCCGGATTTAGGTAGTGGGCTAAAGCTCGCGGACGCATATAAACGCACTCTCCCAAACGGAGTCGTAATTATCGGCGGCGCGACGCGGCTATCAAGTGTGAGAGGATGAGAGAGTGAGAGAGAGAGATGGAGCTAATTTATTAGAAAATTGACCTTTGACATCGAGAGCGCGCGTGATGTTGCCAAGTGGAGATTTGGCTGGCTCCGAGCCCAACAATTGGTGCAGCGGTATAAACCCCAATATGCTGCGAACCGAATATTTCGCAAGTGGAAAAGCGTATGTGGGACGTTTTCTTTCGAAAAGGAGATAATTTTGTGCTTCGAAGCTCTTATAGCGACTCTCGTATTATCAAGTATTTTGAAAGTATTAGATTGAAAAAAGAAAACCAGACTTTTTTTGCAGCAGTTCGCAATAATGGAAGCGAGTTGAACAGTCGATGTAAATATTCTATCATTTCAAAGAAGACGATTTATGAGATTGTAATTGGTTATTTTTAGAGATTTTCCACAAATGGACTTTTCATTTATATGTGTATTATCTTTATTCGTTTAGAATGAAAACTCTTTGTATTATTACTAACAACGAGTTCAAATGCGACAATGGTTCAGATTTTCTGAATAAACAATGGACTCTCGGATTATATAATAACTTTACGACAAATTTAGTTTTCGATTCTAAATATTAAATAACCCTCCTCAGCACCGAGAGGGGCTCATCCATATGAGCACTTCTCATTGACTTGCAAATACATCAAAAAGCAATCCCTTACATAAACTGAATTTCGAAGTCTAATTTAATTAGCCCGACTTTCATTAAAATGGCTTTATGATATTTTTTTCTTCCTCTCTTACTCATACTTTCTCTGTCTCTCTCTCTCTCTCTCTCTCTCTCTCTCTCTCTCTCTCTCTCCACGAAACTATCCAAATTCAAAGCAATCTCGTCAAAATACTTGCAGTTGGTGGGTGCTCTTCACTAACACACACACACACTCATTGTGAGCCAGGGCTGCGTCATAGTGGCGCTTAAAAGTGGGCCGAGTTGCCTGATAAATATTTATGTTTACCCCCGGTATGCGAGTGACTTCCTTTTTAAAGCGTCTCTCCTTAATTACCAGCAACAAAAATCGCCCGGCATGCGCACTCTGCCGAAGATTTCAGCGACAAATAAGAGTTTTCGCGAAAGAAATAACACTGCACTTTTGTCTGAAAGAAATAAAAAAAAAATGAGGAAGGAAGAACTTTTTATCTGGTTTTTGCAACTTTTTTATAAAGAAAACTTGGTTGGATGGTCTTATACAGAATATTATGAAACGCTTGGCGTTCAATTGAATGGAAGCGATTTTCTTTTTAATAGAAGTAATTAAAAATAAATCAACTAAAGAATACGAGTAGATTACAATATATTTTTAAGATTTTTAAGTGCATTATGCTAATTACTTGTGAAATTGATACTTGATTAAAACTCCTAATTACGAGAGATAGTGTGAAGATGAAAGAAATTAATTAGACGTGCAGATAAAATTCGTCATTTTGATGTAATTAATTAACTCTAACTTAATGTACCTTGGATACTTCAAATTAATCTCAGGAGCTTGGAAGTCGTATCTATGCATAAAAGAGGCAGAATTTGAATCTGCATCGATACTATTGAATGCATTTCACAGATAATACAAGCAGCGCATGGATGTAGGGAAACTTTAACGCTGATATGCGCATACTTTGGTGACCTCGACTGCAAAATAAAAAAGCACCAAATCTAATTTCAATGTGCTTGAAAAGTTTATCTCGTACGTTCGAGGTAGGGATGGAGACAAAAAAATCACAGGGGAATGCTTGACCTAATTAGGCGGTAAACAGACGCTGCTGCTGATGCATCCCCTCCTCTCTCTCTCTCTCTCTCTCTCTCTCTCTCTCTCTCTCTCTCTCTCTATGTATGTGTCGCCGACGCGAGTATAGACATTTATCGGCCTGTCATGTCACATTTGCCCAAGATCTAGGATGGACATCTGGATTTCCTAATTAAGAGCTGCCTAGCCTTCGCTCTCTGTTTAGCGACTTAAATAATGCAATTTATTCGATGCTGCCAGCTTTAGCATCTTATAATCGCATTATTTATTTAAGAAATAAATTATAGGAGCATCGATTGATGCTGTACTACAAACTCACTGATGATTCATTCAGCTACTCGATAGTATCTAATATTTTGGTTTTATGTCGTCGGTATTGAATGAGAGAATTTGGACAATGGAAAGGAAAAATCGTCAACAATCTTCATGACCAAAGTTGAGAGCGCGGGGTACAAGTGAGGCGAAGAATCCGATCGCCTATATATAATTACCTATGCAATTTCGCTAAGCGCGTACTCGTAACTCCGTCCAGTGTTAACCTACTTAAGCGGGAATGTGAAAACAGCTGGGAGTCGCGCGGGCGTGCAACGCGTTCGGGATACGAGAGACATCGAGGCTCAACTGGAGGGTTTCTCTCTCTCTCGAAGCTGGCAATTCAGCGGGACCGATCGCGGATTAAGGCTTTATACGATGGAGCGAATAGAGAGAGAATGAGAATGAGAGAATGAGAATGAGAGAGCGAGAGAGAATAAAGGAATGGACGGTATATGTAAGAGTCGAGCGCCTCAGCCAGTCGATTTTGCGCACCTCTCGCGAGCCGCTATTGCCTCTCGCTTTTTACCCTCAATGGAATAAAGGAAAGAGTGGGTGTGCGTGGGACTGCCTTAAAGAGTACATCGCTGAAAAGGGGGCCGCGGAGAAAAACTTGAGTTATTTCAATGATATGAATGCGGCCCTTTCCACTCCGTTTACATATATATATATATATATTGTTTAACTATTATGAATGAAAAATGGTACGAATTGCACGGAACTGGGTCACAACATAAAAAAAAGAAGGGAGAGGGAGAGAGAAAAATACCCAATAAAAAGAGTACGCGTAACATGAGCGTGCGGAAAAAATGATGTACAAGTAGTTATGGCTTTGTGAGACTGGGTTATAATAAATTGGTCGGATTCTATTAATTTTTATATTTAACAAACTCTACGATGCATTTGCATGAACAAGCAAATTAACATCATTTTTTCCCGATTCAGAAATTATTTTCTTATTTATCGCATAATTTAAAAGTATCAACCTCCAAACGTTAAACATTTCCTTTAGCGTAATAATTTATATACTGTGCAGAGCAAACGTAATACACAGAAACTGAAAGATTGAGATAAAAATCGAAAATCCTCTATACGTATAAATGAATAAATCCTATCTCTCGTCTGAAAATTCTGCTCCAGTGAAGATTTTTCCCTCTATTCGATTCGAATGTCGCGCGGCGATGAAAAAGAAGGAAAAAAGAATAAGAAGAAAAAAACCCTTAAAAAACGGTCCAATTCACGCGCCAATAAATTCCGGGAGTGCACGTAGAGAGACACGCGAATAGAAGAGAGGATCAGTAAGAGCGAGAGCCATGAAAGGAAATTTGCAACCGTACGATCCCGTAGGTCGATCCAATCGTCGTTGTAGAGCATCCCTCTCTTTAACTCGCTCCGCAGGGCAATTTAAATAAAACCCTGCCCGCGCGCTCTCTCCTATACGTGTGTGTTTATACATGAGGGGGTATAAATCGCGAAAGCCGCGGGAGTTAACCGCCACTCGGGGGGGGGGAGGGGGTCACATTTGTGCAGCGCAGGTCTGGAGGATCACGCGCGGGAGGAAAACAGTGAGACTATACGCCGAGAAAACGACGAATGCTCTCGAAACGCGCTTTTGTGTTGTGTGGGAGGCTAGACGACGGATGAAGCCGATAACATCCCTTTTGTATAGCCTTAAATCCGGTGCAGTATCGTCCTGAGATCCGGTATTTTTTGATTATTCCGTTGCGCGTATAGCCAGGCTTAACGATGTGTTATTGTTAAGAATCTATAATCATTTAACTTTGTTGAAAAAATATTAAAAAAAAGTGGAATCTTAGCAATTTATTATATATCTATTTTATATACTTTATGCGGATGAAAGAAAATGAATTCCGTGTAATCGTCTTCACTCCATTATCGGTCTGACCGAAAACTGGATAGTACAAGTTGAGCTTGAACGTTATCCGTATCGATTAACGGTTAGCGGTATTCCGAATTCCAGTGGTTCCAACCCTTAATTAAGGGATTTTCTTCGTAGATGGATTCTTTCATATGATTGATGGTTTATTCCATAATTTCACATTTTACTGACAGTAATTGATAGGGATAATGAATATTAGAAAATGTATCAGATAGAAATTACGTTTTCACGAAGAAATAACAATCGTCGGATTCTAATTCGAAAGTGGATTTTCAATTTTCTGTTTTGTTTCGATAAAGACGTACAGATTCAAAAGACGATGTTATATAAAAATTTAAAAATTTGGCTCGAGTTTCGTGTTAAAAATCCATCTTTGTCGAGATACAAAGCGCAGTTAGAGAAAATGACTCAAAAGTCATGAATGCGTGCAACAAATGTACCAATCGATATAGGTAAAATATATATATCCGAAATACGAAAAATTAGGAAAGCCGATAGCACAGTTTTTCAACACTTTGTCAGGTTTTTGGCACATTTTCTCACACTTTCCCGCGTTCGCTACCCACATTTCTGGCACATTTGCACAAAATTAATATTTTTCTGCAGAATAACATTGTTATTTCAAGTTTGTCGGTCGAGGATCGTAGCAATTTCGCACTACCCAACAGTGATTTCATTTTCATACTGCATTACGCCATCCAACGATGAAAATGTAAGGTTCAAAAGAGTAAATTTTATACCGCTCGTAAATATGCACGCGCAAAAGTATATATCCGTTGATGAAGCTCAGACCAGAACCTCAACTCATGTATATGTCAACATTCTATTTTCAACGCCTCAGCGCAACACTCGTGCGTGAATTCAACTAAAAGCGCTGGGGCTTCATTCGCATTGCTTTGCTCGTTATACTTACGTGCCATCGTGTTCATTACTTCTCATATAAATAGTATTCGTATGCCCATGCACATTACACATATACGAGATTCATCTTTTATGAACGTACTGCAGTGCAAACCAGCTCGCTACACTATCTAAAAAAACCTCTGAAAATTTTCTCTATCAATTTTCTCGCGTTATTTCACGATCCATTGCCTCGTAGAATACGGTAGAGAGAAAAACAAATCTTTCAACTCGAATTTTCAGCATGAGAAAAAAATTTTTTTTTCCCTACTTCTCAGAACTATTTCTCTGAATAAATTGCAAATTATCGAAGTTAACCATAACAATCGAGATACGCGCACCAAAATTGAAAATTCCGACGATCGTCGGTAAAATATTAAAAAGGCGCTTTGAAAGTGTGCATCTCAGGTTTGGTAGGCACACAAGGCAGCGAGAGAGTAAAGCACGCGGACGAAAGGGCGAGGAAGAGAGAAAGCTCCGCGAGGGAAGGAGATAAAGAAGAAGGATGGACAGGGGAGAGAAAGAGAGCGAGAGATGCGCGCAGCAAAAAAAAAAGAGGCGAGGGTGGAAATAAGGTCCGAGGGTTTCGAGCACGAGCGCACGAGAGAAATTGGATGGACGTGTGCAGCACGCGGCGAGGGAGCGAAAGAGATGGAGGTCGCGCGCGACGTGTAACAAAGGACGAGAAGAGGCCACGCGAGCAAGAGAGAGAGAGAGAGAGAGAGAGAGATGGAGAGTGACTCGTGGTGACTCGTACACACGCGAGCGAGGAAGAGCTTAGTGCTACAGCGCGAGCTGGCGAGGAAGGGTAGCGGCCTCCGTGGCGCGCGCGTTCAAGGAATACGATGTAGCCGAGTAGAAAGAGCGAGAGCGAGAGAGAGAGAGAGAGAGAAAGCTGGCGGCGTGCCCTCTTTCTCTCTCGGCCACACGCACTGCGTATATAGAAAGCTGTGTGTCTGTCTCTCCCTCACCCCTCTGCAGCCTCCCCTCGGCCTCCACGGCCTCCTCCTCCTCTCCCCCTTCCCTGTCTCTCCCCCTCTCCTTCTGGCTCTGGCTCTGGCTCGGTTCTCTCGGAGTCACTAGGACCGAATGAAACTGGGTCAGCCGTTCCTCGGCTACTCGCTCGGGACGAGCTCGTACAGCTGCACCGGCGGCGGTAGCCAGCCTCCCTCGTGTGTATGTCGAAAACTCGGGAGCCGAGCCGCGCACGCGTCGTCCCCCTCTCCCTCCCCCCCCCCC
>UELU01136600.1:0-12086 GCA_900490025.1 Megastigmus dorsalis | reverse complement strand
CCCTTCACTCCCTCTCGCTCCCCCCCCCCCTCGCTCTCTCTCACTCTACATGTATCTATATATCGCGGGGATCTTGTACAGTCGAAACTGTCGATGACTGGCGCTTCTTTTCTACCTCGCGAGGTGGGGTCGCGTATACTTGCCCGCCCGTGTGTGTGCGTGTGTGTGTCGGGGGTCGCTCTGCTAATTGAAGAAGATGCTATCGGGCAGAGAGGACATGTGTATTTGTATGGGTGTGTGTGTGTGTGCGCGTGTGTGTGCGCGAGTTGGGAAAAGTCCATTGGCTGGAGCACGTTAACCGCTGTCTTCGAGGGATTATATATACGGCCGCGGAACTGCAGTAAAGCGTATATAGTCGACGCGTTGGTTGTTCAGTAATATCTCGTGAGCTCGCGTGCAGTGCAGTGCAGCGGTGACGAAGACGGCGGCGGCACATCGAGGTCATTTAACCTGAATGATTGTATATCTTGGCTTTTTCTTAATTGCCCCGAAGTATAGCCGACACACGACGGTTTTTTTTTACGACGAAACCGTTACATGGGGGAGTAATGCAGAGACGTGAGCATTTAGTGGGTCAATGCTGCTATTGGCAACGTCTCTCTCTCTCCTTGCCTTATAATGAAAGCTATTGTTTGTTTAAGCGACCAAGCAGATTATGAATTTTAGGCTGGATATATATATATATAAAATTTAAGCATCACTCCGAGCTTTTTGTCTCCCTCTCTCTCGAGTGGTCTGTCAAAGCTCCAAGAGATTATACAACCTATACAGGACGGAAAATCGCTACCTATACCCTTGGCCCTTTGAAGACGCGAAAAGGGCGATGAAAAACACGTCCCTCTCAGCGCAAAATCAGCCATAAATGGCGCAGCGACTCGAGCCACCGAGTGGAGATCGCTTGAACGCTGTACCATATACTGCACGGAGCACGGAGCGGCGGCCTACAGCCTACAGCCGCCTTGACCCTATAATATCTCGTTTCGAAAATGCTGTACATACACAGAGATAGAGAGAGAGAGAGGGAGAGAGAGATGGAGTACCGCGCGATCAGCGAAAACCAAGACATATATGCGAGCTTTTAATAATCAAGAGCCCCTTCCCACACAGACACAGCGCACATGCTTTCCATCGTTATGCTTACAATCGACTGCAGCCACTCGGCACATGGATATATCCTATAAGAGTCTCTGTGTTTTCCGAAGGTGTATTATCTTGTGTCTGTTGTTTATTGATTACGTATTTTTGAATATATAGATGACTGTTTCACGAGGAAAACTAGAAACCAAACTTAATATCTTTTGGGGACAAGTATTATATTAATGGGATTTTCAAGTGATTGTATTAATGAAGCTGAATTGTGAAATGGGAAAAATACGTATAATTAAACTTGCATAGCTGCACTTAAGGGACAGAAAAAAGAACGGTTTAGTTGAAAGAAAAGTTATGGTACACATCGTAAATCGGGACAAGAAAGCTGAGATCGATCCAAATTAATGAAAAGCGCTTGTCTGGCTGAAGTCCGTGTAGCTGTCTATATATCTTGCATCTGTCCCAACAAATTTAAAAATTTTAGAAATCTGGAAACAATCGAAAGTGCCACTTTCACAGGGCGCATTGTTATTTAAAGTATTTGAAATTGTTTTATGGTTGTTCGTTCAGGTAAATGTAAGTCCACGAGACTGTACAACTATTTTCGAGATAATTTCATATCAATCTTAATGTAGGTAAATTATATTATAGCCACGATTCTACTTGATATATGAAATATTCGAGGTATAAGCAAGCATATACGTCATCGAATATTTTCTTATTCAACTCGTCGTCACGTCTGTACTACGCATCGACCGAGTGTACGCGTATATATTTTTTGAAAATAAACCGACGTTAACGCACATAATGAGTGTGCGTAATATCAGGAGGATATATAATATCGGCCATTCCAGTGATGCCTCGGGGCGAACTTTACTCCTTCCTCATTCCCCTGCACGACGGTATATATATAACTTGAGCTTGTACGCGCGGATCTTTAGGTGCTCATTAAGTTTTCCCTACAAGCTCCTGCCGACACTGCGGGAACCTCATTAAAGTTTGTCACTGCGCGCAGGAATCCAACGATGTCATTAAGTCCCCTTTCGACGTCGAAAATGAGTAATAGGAGAGAGTATTGAATTAAGTCCCTGCTGATTTTATCGTATCGGCTCCCTCTCTCTCTCTCTCTCCCTCTCTCTCTTTTCACTACATATGCATGCACTTCTAGAGATGCACGCATCCCTGTATTATGCGCCATTAAGCATTTAATACTCGCTTAATTTTATTCCGATAGTTTTCAATTAGATGTATTATATATTCCATCATAATCAATGGCAAAAACTCACACTCATTCAGCGACAGTAACATTCACGTGTCAAGTACAATAGTAAACAAATCGTTGCGAAAGCCTATAGAAGTTCGAGTTGTATATAATATAAGATAGGTATAGGTAGTTGGTAATTTTGTCAACAAGCTTGGCTACAACTGTGCGTCTCGAATACGGCGGAAGATTCACAATAGCTTTAATAGAGTGTACGAGGGAAAACAAAATAAAGTATCACGACTAGACTACTCGGGCAGATTAGCACCGTTCCATCTCGTTTCGCATGGTAAAACTTGGATCGAAACTGATATCTCTCTCTTTCTGTGTGTCTCTCTTTCTCGGATCCCGCTGTAAAAATAATCGAATAAAAATCGATTTCTTCTCAAATTAAAGCTACGGAACGGCGAGCGAAGGAAGAGAACTAAAATAAGCACGCCTCACGCATATGGAGACATATAGGCACACACTGGCCAGTGGCTGCCCCGCACGCGTAAACAAACACGAAGATTAAAGCGTCGCTTCGAATCGGCCAGGCCATTTGTCTAAATTTAATCATCTTAAGTGCTTTTGCGAAAAACAAATCGATTATCGGTGCGGCCCCGCGACTAATGATCTCTCTCTCTCTCTCTCTCTCTCTATCTCTGTCTCACTTTGCACATATACCGATCCATAGTCCATCAGGCAGAATAAATATTTGCGCGATAAGCGAAGCGTGCAAAAGTGTGCGAGAGAAGGAGGAACTATATAATAGAAAAAAAAAAGGTTAGAAGTGGCCCTGGGCGAACTGCGGGACTCGAGCGCGAGCGAGCGTAAATTTTCCGTCACGTCGGCCGCGTGAGTTACGAGCTTTCGGCCAACCAAGATGTCGCCCTACTGTACGTAATTCAAGACTCTAGCGCGTGAATTAAAAATTCGACTATCTTCTCCGCTACTTCGCTCTTTCGCCGTTTATACGTTACCGCTGCTGCTGCTGCTGCAGCGACCCAGAAATAATTGGCCGTTGTCGCCTCTATATACGAGAGTCTCGTTGAATTTTCGATTCTTCGGCGCGTCGCGACGACTTTTCGGAGAAACGTGGATTTGGCGTGTGTATGTATATGTTTGGCTATAGCGACACGAGTACTGGATTAGCAACGATCGAGTAACTATACGTGTGAAGCATGAAGGAGACGCCTTGTGCACCGACTTTGTTTAGATGTATATGGATATAGGGTTCGGGGAATTTAAGGGAATCAAATTGATTTGCGATGAATGTGGCAAACCCAAGTTAAGAAAGTGGAATGAAGCTACTTGATATAGGCTGAAAATTGGTAAAAATAGAAATTTTTATATTTACGCTCCTATAGATATAATGTTAAAATAGTGTTTTTTTTTTAATCTTTAAATTTGTTCTTGTATGAAATAGAGTATCAATAAAGCTTTCTTCTATTTTTTCATTAAATTAAATATTTCATTTAATTTAAAATTATAACGAAGTTTGCGAAAATTCGTTTATTTTCTAGGAATTAAAGCCTTTCTTGAAATTCTTTTATATGATTATTTTAATATCATTTTATAGTTAATAATGGGAAAAATTGTCTTAATTAATGATATTTATTTTTAAAATATAATTTTTATGATTCTACATTTACAAAAAAATTAATTCATTTGATTTAATATGGTGGTTCATATAATTAACCAATTTAGCGGAGTAAAACTTTTAGTAATTTTTATTTATTATAAGTTAAAAAAAAGATATCTCGCAATTATTTAAGTATTTTTTCAATAATTTAATAAAAAATGATGACAGGTAACTTTTTACTTATGAATTTTACGTTGCAAGTGTTGTAAGGTGAGCACTGTCGGCAGCGATGTTTGGTCGTCCGGTCGTTAGGATTAGATTTAGTTTCTTAAATATACTATTGGACGAAAACAAAGGTTAGATGAAGACTGTAACTTTTACTATTTTCTCTTCTGAGTCATAGGCACTAGCGACGACTTGGTTATACATCTATCTTTTGTGATGGTATACTATACGTCAGACAAGATCAACGACGCATTTCGACTTAATTTAGCGAGCGTAAATGAGATTCTTTATATAGAGGACTTGATATTTATTCTATGCGCGCGTGCATATTTTAGACTAAAAAAAGAAAATTACTGATGATAATTCTGCAAAGTAAGAAAAACCAGATGTATAGAAGAAAATTGATGATGTGAAAAATATATAGTACTGCACTCAGAACATATAAAACTAGACTTGTTGCATAAATATTGGGCAAACATTGGTAGAGTATTGCGTACGAGCTTTAGATCTTGGGCTAACAGCTTTGCAGCTAGATTCTCTTAACTTAAAAAATCTATTTATTTCGAAGAACTAAGACGCAATGCATGTCATGTATAAAAGTATGAACGGGCTCATAAAACTAGACTTGTTGCGCAACTACTGGATAAACATGGGTCGAGTAACGGGTCACAGTTGAGTCAACGCGCTGGTCCCCTGCACAATCCCTTAGAACCAATAGAAAGGCAAAAATAAGAGCTATACTCACGAGGATGCGTCCAGTGGTGGTCTGTCCCGATATGAGCTCGCCGGCCCAGTCCTTGGCCTCGGTCATAAACGTCCCCTCGAACTCCTTGCCCTGGCGGGCCGCCTTCTGCTCCTTCTGCTTGGGGTCATTGGGCGCGAACTCGGGCTCCTTGCGGCAGCAGAGGAACGCGAACGCCCGCCAGAGTAGGACTATGAGGAGGCCCGCGAGGAAGGTGAAGATGCTCGACAGGACGAAGCACCACCACTTCCTCACCTGGAGGCAGGCCTCCGCGTCCGAGAGCGTAGTGCTCGGGGGCGACTCGGTCGTACTCGACTCGCACGTCATCTCGGCTTCGGCTTCGGCTTTGGCTCCCGCTGCTGCTACTCCTCCACCTGCACCTTCTACCCCGCCTACGTCTTCCCCACGTCTTGGCTGATGATGGGAGCGGCGGCACCCGCACCGGCAACACCACCGACACCACGACCACTCTCAGCACCTGCACCACCTGCACCCACAACAACAACAACCACACCACCACCGACGAGGAGGACGGGACGAGGGGGAGGCGCCGCGGGCCCGACGACGACGACGACGACGACGATGAGGCCGCTCCGGCTGCTGCAGCTCCTCCGGCTCCGCCTGCTCCTGCGAGCGCCGACCCCGGCTCGCACATTCACCGGGGCGCGCGGGGCCTCTCGCCTCCGCCGCCGCCGCCGCTGCCGCCGCCGCTCCCGCCGCAGCTCCTGCCGCTGGCGCTTCCTACGCTCGGGCTGTCGTCGCTGCTTCCGCTCGGGCTGCTGCTGCTGCTGCTCCTTTTGCTCCTTTTGCTCCTTCTGCTTTGGCTGCTGCTGCTGCTGCTGCTGCTGCTGCTGCTGCTGCTGCTACTGACTCGCTGCTGCTGCTGCTGGCGCGGGTCCTTCATGCGCTTCATAATTAGCCGGGGAGTGGGCAGGGGCGCTGGATCTATGAGCTCCTTTGGCGCAGCCTGCAGCTCGGGCGGCTCGGGGCCTCGTTGGGGCCGCCACCGCCGCCGCCGCCGCCGTCGTCGCTGCTGCTGCGATGATGATGATGCTGCTGGAGCTTAGAGGGGAGGAGGAGGAAGAGGAGGGCCGAGCGGTCCGTAGTTGCGGTTGCCGCTGCAGCAGCAGCCGCGGCTGCCGCCGTCGACGGGCTGCTGCGCTCCCCGGGCGCCTTCCTCGAGACGATGGCCTTCCTGACCCTGGGCGAATCTTCGGCCTCGCGTGGCCTCCCCGAGGACCACCGCCGTCGCCGCCGCCGCCGAGGCCGCGCGCGCACTTGGACACTGCACGCACACGCACGCGGGGGCCGATTGGACGAGGCTGCTGCTGCTGCTGCTGCTGCTGCTGCTGCTGCTGCTGGTGGTGGTGTTGGTGCGAGCACTACCAGCACCGTGGGCTTATCGGGGGGAGGCAGACCGAGAGAGAGCAGTCCCGCAAAGACAGACGGACAGACGGAGCGAGATAGACGCACGGCTGCAGCGATGTGCACTTTGCCCTCGGTGACTCGTTGACTTGGCCTCCCCGCCTCTGGTGGTGATGTGCGCGGCGGACCACCCGAGTTCACTGCTGCTCGTGCGTGGTTGTGCGTTGTGGCTGGACGAGGCCGATGACCAAGACCATCGCGTGGCTCTCCGTCTCCTCCCCCCTCCCCACCTCTCCGACGACGAACGAGCAGCTGAGGAGCAGCAGGTCCGGGTCGCGTTCCTGCACACTGTGGACTAGCGCGCGAACCGACGCAACTGGGTCCCGGGGGTTAGGATTCTCGCTCTTCTCTACTCGGGTTCTCGCGTCCGCGCGCTCACTCGATGGCTGCTGCTGCTGTTCTGCGCTGGCTTGCTGCTGGCTCTCTCGCTCTCGCTCTCACTCTCTCTCTCTCTCCCTTTCTCTCTCTTACTGTCGTATACCGGAGAAGGAGGAGGAGGGCTGCGAACGTTGGCTGGCCGCTGGCTGCTGCCACTACTGCCGCATCACCACCGCCGCCACCGCCACCGCCGCCACTACCACCACCATCGCCGCTCCGCTGGTGCCGCCGCCGCCGCTGCCGTTGCCGCCGTTGCTGCTGCTGCTGCTGCTGCTGCTGCTGCTGCTGCTCACTGCCACTCGCGAAGACGAGCCACTACCGAACGCGACGACAACTGTACAGCCCTGGCTCTCGCTCTCGCTCCTTTATCTGGACAAACAGGTCGAGGTGTGTGTGGGTGTGCGTGTGTGTGGAGGGTCCGTGTTGTACACAGACGAGCTGGCGACGAACCGAGAGGTCGTTGTGCACAAGCGATAATCGGGCTAACCCCCCCGTGTGGCTCTCTTGGCCTCTGTCACGATCTACACTGCAGATCTGTGGAACGGAACGGCGAGCGGAGCACACGACGACGACGACGAGCCGCGCTATACGAGCGAGCGATAGTATAGCCGAGGCAGCGGACTACCGAGCCGAGCCGTATAGGTACCGTGCGCAGTGTGCCGTGTGTATAAAGCACGCTTAGATAGAGAGAGAGAGAGAATGCGCGCTCGCCCGTCAGTGTCTCTAGCCTCGTCGTCGCGTTGCTGCTGCTGCTGCTGCTGCTGCTGCTGTCTCTGTCCGTCGCTCGGCAGCGCAAGCGCGAGCACCTTTCGGCTAGACCAACTGCGAGTGAGGGAGCGAGAGAGAGAGAGAGTGGTAAGAGCGCGCGCGTCGACGTCGTCGTACCGCCGCTGCGCGCACAGCCCACGGGCGGCAATCAATACGCAACAATGGACCGGGACCAATAAGCTCGCCGAGCTTTTCCTGACGTACACACGCGCCTCTCTCCTGCCCTCTCTCTCTTTCGCCGCAGTTCGCGCTCTATTTTCGTCTCTCTCTACCTTTCTCTCTCTAGTTCGTATGCTCGCCCGTTCTCGAGCTTTTAAATATATATATATATATATATATCAGTGTATGTTCCCTTCTATCTTTCGCTTTGTCTTAATATAAATACGCATGGTGTAGCTCCTTCTGGCTCTATATACATGTATATATGTATATATATATTTCTGGCTCTCTCCTTCTCTCTCTTTCTCTCTCTCTCTCCATTTTCTTCTTTTGAGTCTGGCTAATTTACACTCATAGGTCTGCTCACAGCCGCGTAAGTACCTACGACTCATAACAACATAAGCGAGATATCGCGATTACCGCGCGAAAGATCCCTATTTATAGAATTACCGAGTATGAGAATGAATTGTTGATAATTGCCTATAGATAAGTGAGTAAACATCATTGCGGAGGATCATCCAAAATCAATCCAAGATAGTGTTTTTGCCTTGGGAGAAAAATTGGCGAGTTCGGTGAGCAGCAGAGCGCGTTGCGAACTCTCTCTGTCTCTCTCTCTCTCCTGCCTCTTTCAAGCCTTCAGCGTAAAAGGGGCAATACTCTATTTCCGTCTCTCTCCCACCGTCTTGCAGGTTTACTCGGGCTTTGTCGTCTCGCTCTCTCTCTCTCCCTCTCCCTCTCTCTCGCTCCCTCTTTCTGTCTCTGCTTTAGTGGCGCACGCAACGCGGCCACGTCTGCGCGTTAGAGCGTCGCGACGCCGCCGAGTACGCGACCGGCAGCGTCATCCCTGGTTGCGCGACGATTCTGCGCCGTACGATACCCTCGCAACACCGCCAGCACCTTTATACATATATATATATATATATACGTGCAGCCCTTGCGCATCTGTTTCATACTCTCCACTGTGCATTGGAAGGGATATGGTGAGGTTTCTCTATAGCATCGTTCCTTTATCTTGCCCCCGAGCGATGGGCAATTTTCTTCTTACTGCTTCCCTCCACTCGGTTGCTTTTTCTTCTCCTCTCGCTCTGTCTATAGTGTCCTTGCTGTACCAGAGCTTTTCTCTCCTAGTTGGATGGCAGCACGCAGTCAACGAAAGCGACACATTACTAGTACTGCTACGTGGAGAGAGAGAGAGAGAGAGAGAGAGAGAGAGAGAGAGAGGGGGGGGAGAGTTCGGTCATATAGACATTGACTTGCACGTTGCCGAGCGTTGAGAGAGCGTGAGGGTATATATGCGAAATGTGTGTACTAAGGGGAGAGAGAGAGCCGCTGCCATAAGGAGAATATGGATATAGCTCCCGCGAGGGATCGAGCTTGCGCGGCGAAAAGCTGAGAGCTTATGCTCAAGCTGCTGCAGTTGTTCTACCTAAGGACGCAAGCTTATGGCTTTGCTTCGAGTATACTTGGGCTATTCTTCTTTATATATATGTACATATATATACATATGTATATATGTGTGTCTGTGTGTGTGCGTGTGTGCATGTGTGTATGTGTGTGCGTGTGTTGAATCGAGTGTCCGGATGCCATCACGACTGGTATGAAGAGCTATACTTGGTTTTTATAGTTGCGTGTATATGTATAAGGGAAACCGTATTCCTATGTCCAAACACTTAATACGATAAACCTTAAATATAAATAAACTGTAAAAATATTGGATTAAAATACTAAAACGCTAATTAGTTACAATGCTGTAATAAATATATACAAATCGTAAATATTTATTAAACGATTGTGTTTCCCTACATCCTGAGAAAATTCCCGAGTGGCGGTCAAAACGTTTAGCAGTTGCGGTTGGATATAGTTATCGGTGTTGTTTCGGTGAATGGTTGCCGGCCCAAGACCCAAACAACGTTCGGTTTTTATTTTCTTTCTTTCTTTCTTTTTTGTCTCGAGCAGGAAATTTTAGATTGTGGAATAAAATGTTTTTTTACGATAATTTAGACAGATTTATAGCCATAAAAGAAGTAGTGCATGAAACTATTTCATGTCGTTGCAGGGTATCAGCGGCTTTTACGATGTTACTTATATACATATACGTTACATGTACGTGACGGTATGGGCTAGCTGTTGGCTGGATAAACATAGGAATATCTGAATTTTGTTTAGTATTAAAAAAATAAGTTCGATTCGATGGAAAATTCTTTATTAAAGAAAGAGGTACGTTTCGAGTTAGAAATTCGAAGGAAACTCAGTATAAGGTAGTGCTGTATCTATAAGCGTTAGTAGATGCATGCCAAAACTGGTAAGACATGATTTGGCATACTCATTGCCTATTGATATATCTACTTAACTATCAATACCATCTCTATTCTATATAAAACAGATTCTGTCTGTGATCTTTCCCATGATGAGATAATTAACTTTAAATCACAGTATTCGTAACAAAGTATAGTAATTGTATATATGAATTAAACAATTAGCTTCGTATAAAAAAGTCTTTTATCTTGTAATTTGTATTTTTTGCCTACATCTTGGTTTGATTTTTATTCTACTTCAATATTCCAATGGGATTTGAATAAGTCTGCATAATATTTATGCTTCATTATATTTTTGTATTATAAATCTAACACTGTTACAAAAAAAGATATTTTTTTTACAGTTGAATCATAATTTTGAAAAATGCATATGGATGGAACATGCTATAAAACCATAACACATTGCTTTAATCACATTTTTACATGTATACTTTAAGGAGGTTTGTTACATCTCCCGCGGGGGTTGTGGTGCGAGGGGAAATCGTAGTATCTAAAGGTGTACTAGTGTTGTAATGAAAAACGTGTATGATGTACTACCCGCATCAAAAACATTTGCCTACCGTGATTGAAAAAGATTTTACGCGATTCTCGACATTAGTTGAAAGGATATGAAAAAAATTTTGATAAAATATTCTTGAATATTAAAAGCTTATGAGATGCTCTAAAACTTTGAAACATATGTTGTAAAGGGAAAAAAGTGCAAAACAAAAGTCCATTTTTAATGTTGTACATTGTTTCTATAAACCTTTATTGTAAAATATCTACCATTAGGTATATGTACAATATCATTTTTTATAAAAGAAATTCGAGAGTTAGATGGAAAAAGTTGCCGAGTTTCGAAAAATCTCATGGGAGGTGGAGAATTCATCTACTAGGAATTTTTTTACTACTCGGGAACTACAGTAAACTTCCAATTTTATGTCGCTCCATAGTTATAATACTTTTTATTCTTCAACTATAAGATTGATACGTAATTATAAAATGAATAAAATTTTTTTAGTGTGCTCTTAAACTTACATACTTATCTAAACAACAGGGATAAGGAGAGCAACCCCTGTTACAAAAATATATAATACTTATCGTGTAATGCTAAGTGAAAAGTAATAAACCTCAAGTAAAAATTAATATAATTTTAACAAATAATCTGTTGTACAATATATGTCCACAAAGAGTATATTTCACATAATATGTATGAGTAAAATTATTTATTGTAACAAAATCAATAGCGTGTATGACATCAACAATAAAACTAAGCCAATCTAAATGACGATATAAATAGGTGAGAAATATGTAAGAGGTACCAGCTTCCACTAGTTAACACTGGACTGGACCGCACAATTTATACTATAGATCGTTTAGTTTCGTAATTTTTCATAAAATCACTTTCCGAATCATTTCGTTATACATAATGAAAATTGTAAGACTATATATTGAATTATAAAGGTATTGATCATTGTTTAATTTTAAAGGTATTTATAGGTACTTGATTTTTACAATCACAAATATCAATATAAATCCTTGAGATTTTCTTCCTAATTTTCTAAGTTTTTTAGGTTATGATCATAACAATTAATGTTTCTAAAACAACTCAGCTTTGTTCACACAGGATCACGCTTATTCGAAGATGCGTACTTATCAAGGCTATCTGGCTATAGAAAGCACAAAGTCATGGCATCCATTATGATTCATGATTGGTGGCAATCACAATTACGCGAACTCCCGATTGCGGTAAACTAACATGAAGACCTTGGCAATGAACATCAAAATAGTATTAAAAATCTTATCCACATTTATATCTAATCTTTCTAAAGTTTATCCTTTCTCTTGTCTTGTCTTATCAGTTACTTATTTGTTAATATTTTAAACATTAAAAATATTACTTATGTCGACTGTACTCTGCTATAAAATGACAAAGATCTTTATATCGGTCTTAGAGTCTAATCAATATTCATGGGCAATCAGATTGCCCTTGTTTACAATCACCCCCGAAGAATCTGAAATAAACTTATATTTAACCCTGAAATAAGCATTTATTAGTAAAGGACAATCTGACCGCCCCCCACCACCCAAACATGCCCGACGTTTCGAGTCCGCTCCGGCTCCTCCTCAGGGACTGAAATGGAAAGCATGTTTAGCCTCCTTATATACCCATCCCTCTAC
>UELU01136598.1:0-20147 GCA_900490025.1 Megastigmus dorsalis | reverse complement strand
GGTTATAGCTGAATCAATAACTAATGCTACTTTGGAAAAAATGAATGAGGTAGTTCGAGGAGTATTAAATATTTGTACTTTAGTTTATCTTTGGGTAGGATTTTTTGAATACATTGGTTTTTGTACTCGATCTTATACAGGTATTTGTTATGCAACTATGAACATTTACATTCAAAATTTTAATAATCTGTAAAAACTTTGTATTAATTTTTTCCAGCAAATATTTTGATGAGTTTTGAATCAAGTATGAAATGGAGGAACGGACGGAACGGAATGCATATTCGCGGTGAACGACTGCGCGAGCAACGTGAAGGTAGTCGTCCGATGAATTGGACAAGTTTTACTAAGATATTTTGCTCTTGCGACTTGAACATAGTCATTTGGAGCACTTTTGAACGGTCGGGTGCCCAACACTGCCCACTACCCACCTCTTGTTCTCTAATTTCACTTCTCCCCATACTATTTCTTCGTTTTTTCTTCCTTTCTGCCCCTCCTTTTCTCTCTCCCATGATCCAACGTTTTTTTTAATGCCCAGGATTATTCCTCCTATTGCTCTTCCTCTCTTCTTTCTCCTCCTTGCCCCTTCTACTATCAAATCAAAGTTTTTCAGTTTTTTTCTTATATATTCTTCCTCTGTTTCTTCCAGCCACGTCTCCGTTATCCTTATAATGTCATGTTCATTTATCAATTCCCACTCTTCTTCTCCTGTGTTTTTCAATCCAGCTGCATTCCATGCTAGAATTTTTACTTTCCTCCTCTCATCCCCTCTCCCCTCTACTGCTCCATCCCTTCTTTTCTCTCCGGAAAAACCCTTTCTCCTTCTTCATCCCATTTCCACAGCTTCTCATTAATCCATATTTTGTTGTAGCTGGTTCTCACTTGCTTCTTTCTTCCCCTCTCTTCCCTTGCAATTCTTCTCATTTCTTTTTTCATTTTCCTTTCTCCCCAAGTTAGATCGCTGTCTATATACACTTTTGTCCCTTTCAACTTGGCTTTTCTTTTCATAATTTAAATTTTCCCCTCCCATGTTTCACATTCTACCCCTATTCTATCTCCCCTTACCCCAACCCTCCATGTGTTTCTTACCTCCACTTCTAAGTTCAGCTTCTCCTTTATCCAGTTTTGTACGTTGTTGTAGCTTTTTGTTTTTTGATACTACGAGGAAGTTAAGTGGGGGAAACAGTTTTAATTTGGATGTAAATAATTAATAATTTTGAGGTTATTATGCGCTTTTGAAATTAGATGTGTCCGAGTTCTGGGTAAATGCTTATACAACTGGGATGCATACTCGGATACTGTATACATGTGCGATTCCTACACCCATTTTTAAATAATTTTTTACTCTAGAATAAAATTAGTAAATTAAAAATTTCTAGATATTTTTTTGTAGCTAATATTTAATATTGTATTAATACATTTTTATTTGCTTGATTCATGTCAAGTTTTTCCCGATAATTACAATTTTGTCTGTTGTCCGAGTATCAGTGCCATTTTTCACCTTATCCGAGTACTGGGACCTTTTTACCTTACTACCTTGGAAAATTATATTATTCCATTTGTACACATTTTTTAAAATATTTACAAATTTTTTTTTCGAAAACCGTTATATATATATACATAGAAACAGACTCAATCTCTAATTAACGAGGAATACGATAGCATTTTTTTCAGGACCTAATCATTTCATAACGCTGGCGGTCAGGAAGAAAGTGGGCGGAGCTTCAGCGCTACGGCATGAGTGGTAGCGAAGGGGAGCGCGCCTAACCTTCCCTGCTCTACCCGCTTAGCTGAAAACATACGCGATCACTGCGTTGATCATACCAAGTCAGCGGCCTCAGCACACGATGGACGATAAGATGCTGAGCGGTAGGGCCGGCGTTCGAAGTCTGTTATCTCATTCTTCATACGCGGACGTGTATTGGTCGCGTATGAATACTATCTCTGAGGCATCTAATCGTGTACCTATATACGAAAAACCCATTCATGCTTATGCTTAGGCTCCCCGAAGAATAGTTTATTCTGGATTGCGAATATGTATTCGTATAAAGATTTAAAGTTTGTTCTTTTAAGAATTAAAATCTAAGTTGGCTATAAATATTAAAAAACTCTTAAACTAAAATTAATTCTCTAAACAAATCGGGCTCGTTAGCCCGACTACTTTCTTTATTCGGGAACACTGAGAGAAGATTGAGAGGGCAGCGCTATCCCGAACGAGCGCAGCGTTCCCAAGCGCGTGTAGAGTAGCTCTCCGGCGTTTGGCAGCTCTGCGCTCCCGCGCTGAGAAAGCTGCACGCTCGACGTAGAATAGCAGTAGCACCATATACGTAAGAACGCAGCGCCCTCATATCTTGAGAGATCGGTTATGGTCGAAAGGTACACATCGAGTGCAGCGTGTTTTTTATACAGATGTCTTTTCGCGGTTAATATTATTTAACTATTGTGCAATGTAAGATTTTATGAAGAATTATAACTTTCATTTTTTGTCACATCTATTTACATGTAAGGATATAATATAGAATAAGCAAGAATTTTGAAGTGACGAGTAATGTAAACATAGCCTGTAAATACACTGCTTTATGTGGCATGCGATGTTACACATTTTCTTTTGCACGTATTTTTATACATAAACTAATACTTCATTTTATAAATTAATTTACCATTAATGTCATATGCTTCGTTTGTAGCTTCTGGTATGAGTGAAAATCAATTTTTTATATTAACAAGCGAGCAAATCAAAACCAGTTTGAATGATTATCCCGGCACGATAGATTTTATATCTAAATTAAATGAATTTAAATCATCCACGATTCAAAATAATGAATCTGTAAATAATGCAATGATCGTAGATGAATCATGTCATAATTCAATAACTAGTGTTATTGAGTGAAATTTGACTGATTCAGAAGTTGCGGCAGACATTAATATGTCTGCAGAAAGCAGTTTAAATGAATTAGCAATTGTTGAGGATAAAGGTGCTTTTTTTCAATCCGTATAAATCTTGTGTTTAGCGTTCTTATTTTATAATTGATGTTTAGCGTAATTATTTTATATAATTGTTTAGGTTAAAATCATTAATATAAATTCAATTATTTGCAACGTTCTAAAAATCCAGAAAATGAACCATGAGAAAGTATACTTTTATTGTGATTCTATTAAAATTATTTATACAGCTTATCATAATATAGTACATTTCTTAAATAGTTATAAATCTCAAGTATTTACTTATATATACGTAACATATATTTAGCTGAAATTTTTTGTAAATCGTATTATTTAAGTGTGATATATATATAATGTTTGCAGTTTTTGTTTATGATCGCACTAAAGATTCATTTTTCATTTTTACATTTTGCATGAATCAAGCTTAAAATAGTTGTGTTCGTTAAAACCACAGTGAATATAGTTTGACTTTTTTATACTATAATAGTTCTTAAAATTATAATTCTATTTTGTAAATTACTATCACAATTTTTATCGATTATTTTTAAATATATTTTATTTACACATGAAATACTTAATGATTAAGAAATATTATTTATTCGTTTTTAGAACCTTTTAAATTCAAACAAAATGATTTATTTCATTTCTTAAATCATCCTGATAATATATCAGGTCAAATAATATTGTGCAGATATGCAATTAAAAAAGAAGTCAATTATGCTAGATGAAAAGATAATGTAATGACGGCATCCCTACTGAAAATACCCATGTGGGATTCCACGTGGGATACCATGTTGCGTTCGTAATATACAGTGGTTTTCGTGTCCGAAGTTTTTGGCGAAAAAAATCTCCACGACTTGTGGATGGAATTTCAGGAAACTTAAAGCACGTGATGTTTAAATCACTATACGGTGATGGTGACAAACAGTTTTCTCTGAAAATTAATCTCTTGTAACACACCCAAGTGTTACAAAATAAAGCAAATAATAAATTAAAAACTATAAACAATATAAAATAAATAATTAAAGATAATTTAAAACAACATAATTATTAATTATTAATAAATTAAATAATTATTAATAAATCGCTCACACTCGACTCGCAAAAATAAGATTAAGCGATTAAAACTTAAAGAAATTAGAATAAGATATGAGAGCGAAATAATATAATATTATATAAATGAGTGCGAGAGAGAAGAATGCGAACGCCAGATGTGCGATTCGCACACACACGCGCGCACACAACCAAGCGGCGAGATGTTCGCGCTAATCAAGCGAACACAGAGTCGAAGAAGCCGCACGTACGAGGAGAGAGGGAAATCGCCAGATGTCCGCTCAACGGCAAGAATATAAAAGCGCGACCAAACCACTCTTGTAACTGCTCTCTTTCATTAATATACTACTCACTCTAATTTCTAGCTTTCTCTTTTCTGTTTCCTCTAAAAACCTCAAGGCTCTGCCGAAGAGTTGTTCGTTTACTATAAACGACAACGATCTCGGTCAGAGTAGTACAAATAAGAATTTTTTGACTTCGCGGTTGTCTTGGAGAACATTGCGCTCTCCAAGGCAAACCCGCTGTGCTCGAAGAGCACTGTGCTCCGGAGAGTCGAGAAAGCACTACACTTCTAGACAAACCCGGATCGCAGAAGTACACACAATAATTCCTAGTTCGAGGTCGTGAAGGGACTTATTTATTATAAGTTAATTTTAAGTATAAAAAGTCTCTCTCTGTAAGTCGAGAAAGCATTGCGCTTTCCCGACAGATCAGATACCCGTGACTGGGTTTTTCACGAGCAACGTGGAAAAGTGATACACTTTTCTACTGAGCCTCGTGAAAGGAGAGCAAGCAGACTTCTATCTGCTGTCCATTACGTGGCAGTAGATAGAAGCATCTTGTGGTGTGCATATGTGTGTTCTTTTTGAGTTTGTAGAGAAGGTAGTATTCTTTCTCTATAAATCCGTTGCACTAAACAGTGTGCTCTTTCTCGTTCGATGGCATGACAATACGTCTGCCATTTAACTAGGAAGAGTGAGAAGCGCCATGACCCATCGGCTATTTAGTAAATGATAGTCGATGCAAGTGAGGCGACTCGAAAACTCCCCGCCGAACCCATCCCGACCGCTTCTACTTAAGTCAGTACTTACCCGAGAGTAGGTAAGCCATTGCGTGCTTACTTGCCCGCGGAGTAAGGAAAGCTTTTTCCATAGTCTCCGGGTCTATCTATTCCGCAATCCCACGGGACAGATAGACTCACCAGGGTAAGACGCTAGTATCAGGGTGGCGACGAGCGGGGACCGTTACGCTCTCCGTTTCATCTCCGATGCCCTGATACGTGTGGGGCGGGTACATTATATAATAAAAAGCTCTATCAGTGTATCCGACTAGGTCCTGACACGATTCTCGGTAGCGAGAAATACCCCGTGACGGTGGTACGTCACAAGCTCGTCTGGAGAGTGATATCGAAGTCTTGAGCACACTGCTTGAAGTTTATAAAAATGAGATTGATCAAATGTCGAAAAAATGAGTACGGACATACAAAATATTGGAGATGAAATGCATAAGAAATTAAAAAAATTTATCGACGATATTGAAGTTGCGGGATTGAAGGTTGAAACTGGTAGTTCGGTGCTATAAATACATCTGCATAGATGTATTACCGTTATTTGCACCATGAGTATGCAACGACAAAGATTGGTGGAAGAGCTGCACATGCCTGCCAGACGCAACTATCCGCGTCGCCAATTTGATATGCGCGGCTTGAACGAGACTTGGCAAGCTGACTTAGTAGAGATGCAGCCTTACACCCGAGAGAATAAAGGTCATAGATACATGCTCAACATCGTTGATGTTTTCTCCAAGTATGCGTGGGCCGTCCCTGGGAAGACTAAAACCGGTAAGGTGTAGCAGCAGCTATGAAATCTGTATTGATCAAACATCGAGTACCAAAGAATCTTCACACAGACAGAGGCAAATAATTCTACAATACCGACTTTCAGAAACTCATGCGAAAGTACAAGATACATATCTACTCAACCTACAGGAATCTCAAGGCATCCATTTGCGAACGTTTCAATCGCACGCTAAAAAATGCAATGTGGAAAAATTTTAGTGTACGCGATAATTACAAGTGGTTAGACATATTGCCTGAATTAATAGATGCTTACAACGACCGAAAACATCGAATTATCGGTATAAAACCCGAACCCAAAGATGTGACTGCTGCCAACGAAGTCCAAGTCTTGCAGAAATTCGTTCGTGAAGCAGCAGCAAAGAGACCAAAGTTCATAGTAGGCGACAAAGTACGAGTGAGCCTTACAAAATAAGTATTCGAGAAAGGATATACGCCCAACTGGTCTACGGAAATATTTACAATCACTCGTGTAGCAGCTACAAATCCAACGACGTATCATCTGAAAGACTATCGAGATCAGCCCTTCTCCGGTAGATTCTACGATCAGAAACTGTTGAAGGCTAAGTATCCGATTGTATATCTCGTAGAAAAAGTTCTCAAAAGACTGCAAAAAGGAAATCAAGTATTTGTAAAATGGTTAGGTTTTGATAATACTCACAATAGTTGGATCAATAAAGCAGATATGTAATTATTAATTAAAATATTTAGAAAGCAGATATGTAATTATTAAGTAAAAAAGTTTTGTAAGGTTCGTTAAATAAAAAATATATAAAAATTTAGTTAAAATATAATTTATTTCAACTAATTAATATACAACTTACGAGGTCGAAAATTCAACAAGGTAATCTCCTTTATATATCATAAATAATTCATATTTATTTACCGCACTTTGCATATTATTGAATAATTCTTCAGTCTTCTCAAAAGCTTCCGATATCCTCTTTGGCATAAACACGTGGAACTGCTCATTCAATTCAGCTACGGTTTTCATCCCGTATTTTGTATTGACTTTCCTGAGTTTCGAGACCGTGTATTTCTCTCCTATCTCGAGCTCACATAATTTTTTCATGGGGAGAAATCCACAACTAGCAATCCGATTTAATGCTGTGATATCCGTCTGTAACAAAAAATTATAAATTACTATTATAAAATAAATAAACTTTTATTTTTTAATACCAACCTTGCTCTCTTGAGTATAAATCCCTTTGTCGGCGGTGGGACGTCGGAAATCGTTGTTATTGATGCACCGTCGGCGATGTTAGGCTGAATGATCTCCGGACTCTGGAATGCCTGCTGATATACTCTTTTTTTCGGCGGCGCAGTGACGAACTCTTCAAAACTCGACGGTTTGAATCTAGCGTTGGCGAATGATAACTCGATGCACCTTTCTACTAGACCTCCTCTCGATGGCTCTTCACCAGACGAAATGACTTCTGGACTCCCGAGTGCCTGCTGATATAAGCAGTTGCCCACCACAGAGGCTTCCGTCTCTTCAGAGTTCGGCGGCTCGAGTGCAGCAGTGACCAAAGACGATTCGGAAAAGTCCTCTGTCATTGGTCTCCCCTCCTCGACATTGCACAGCGGCGGCTCGATTTCGGAATTTGGCGGCTCAATTGCGCAGTCCGGCGGCTCGATTGTGCAGTCCGGCGGCTCGACAGTGACTAATGGTGACAAGATGCTCACCAAGTCCTCCGTCGTTGGTCCCCCCTCGACATTGCGCAGCGGTGGCGGCTCGACTCCGTGGACTTCCATTTCCTGGAGCATGATGCCCTTGTGCCCCCATGGAAGAGTGTCCGTTTCGCCGTCCTTTAGACAGCGCTTATCATCGCGGGCACTGAGAGCGATCTTTGTTTTAACTTCTGTGAACAGCTGATGTCGGCGACATCTGATATTTTTCTGCACGCGAGTCAAGTATCCGTTTTCGTACAAACATTTCAAATAGTCATCGAACGTGATGGTGGCCTTTACTACAGAAGTCTTCACACCCTTCGCTTTCTTGATGGTCTTCTGATTTTGAACTCGGATGCTGTACATTTTACTTTGTAATCCAACAAATTCCAACATAACCTCTCCATTGCATTCGTCTTTCATCAGGCCGACTATTTTCTAATTCACTCGAGGCATGTCGAACGGATTAGACTCGGGATAGTCCGATGAGTCGAACTCTTGGAGATCTCGTCGCATCAAGTCGTAAATGTCGACGTTGATGACCTCCTACACCGAACTATCGGTGTCGATGTACAGAAGTTTGTACTGATCTCCCAAACGATTCAGGATGTAGTCGTAGTGAAACCGATACACGAGAGTCTTGGATACATCCAAGACAGTCAACCCAATGTATATCGGTTTCTTGATACATATTTCTGTCCACAAAAGTTGTATAGCCACGAGGTTTTCGTCGAAGACTGTGCAACTGTGAAAATTAGGTCTGGCGATGAGCTCTTCGGCACCATAAAGCCCGCTCCACTTGCTGACCAGCTTCACGTCGACATGTTTTCGCTCGTTCTCCATCGTCTTTTCATAGTTTGCATTGTTGAACAGCTTCAACAGCATCTTTTCGAACTCGTTTTTGGCATTTTTCCGCCTCTCGCTGTTTAAATCTATGTATGGTTTCAGCCACAGACTTTGGTTGAAACGCAGAGCTCGATGAACGTCTTTGAGAATCAATCCATGTTGCAGCGCCTGCTTAAGCGCTCTGTAGTGGAGAACGTAGCGCTGTTTATCGTGAAGCGTGGTCATCAGCTTCTTCTTCTGTTTGGAACCTGGAGCCGCCGCGTGTTCAGCACAAAATGGTAAATCCTTGTGCGCGTTATGAAGCGTCTCAGGATACTCCAAGTCCCCTTCGAGAATGAATCCAATAGGATGATCGTCCGGAACATCGTAGAAGTTCGGGACCTTGACGTCTACTACCCACTCGAAGTCTCCGTATGGTAAGGGCTGAGTCATACCCCAACCGTAAAGATTATTGACGTCGTAGTACATGAGGTACTTTGTCTCCTCGTCACTTTGTAATCTTCCTGCATGTACGGATTATTGGCTTTAGCATATCGATTGGAACACTGATTGCTTCCTCCCCGTATACCACACTCGATGAACATGAGCATGTCGATGTCAGTCAAAAGTTGCAGTTCATCCTATCGAAGAATAATAAAAAAAAAGTTAAATATATATATATATATTTTTGATATATAGTATTGAAAATTACCTGTGTATACTTCATCAAAGCGTTCCACGTCAATCCTGGTGTTGTACAATAGTGGGCAGGATCCAACCCGTAAGCTTGGAGACAATTCTCTCTGAAATTCTCAAAGACTTCAGCCAGAAGTAGGACATCCGTCTTGAGATATAAATCTGAATATTGTCCAAGAGTTTGTACGTTAAAGATATGCCAGACTTTTTCAGCGTGTTCGTAGTCCTCGTCAGTGATGTGAGCATCGTATAAGCCGCTATAAAAGTCAGCCTTTGATAGAAGCTCAATCTCTTTTAGCTTATCTAACGAGGAGACGTAGCCGTAAGGAAAGACTCCTTTCCTTTTCAGCAGTGAAATCTGCTCGAGAGAGAATCCATCGTCTTTTTGAAATACTCGCTCTATAATATCAAGCCTCTCCAAGTACGAGGACAGCTTGTCCAGCGATGCAGCCATAAACTTGAACGAGTCTATGAATCGCAGATTGATGTCGGTGCCTTCCACGTATTTCGTGAACGATATGTACTGCTCCTTCGTCTGCGGTGTAACAGACACTCGTGAGATTGCGAAAGAAGACTGGCACCTTCTCGAGTCCTGGAACATGATGTTACATACTTGGTGAGCGGGATCTCGATACTCTCCAGTGAAATGGTAGTGATCTCGAACTTTTTTATTCGAGACTGTGAAGTCTTTCTTGCAATTATAGCACACTGAAGTTCTCGCGAATTCGACCTTTTCTTGAATTGTCAAGTCTCTCATCGGGTGTGGATTTTTATACATCTCGTTAAACTCAAGAACAAGCGCTTCGAGGTTTCTTACAAACCACTCAGCTGGTGCCTCATCATTTGCTTCGATCTGCCTGTAGCTTTTGTAGTACGAACGAGTATCATCATAACTATATTTCACAAAATAACCAACACTGAATGCTTCGTGATGCTGTAACGCGCGCTTATCATTTTCCACCGGTTTCAATATACATTCAAAGTCAGCGTACACAACAAAAGGCACACGATTTTCGTGCACAAAGTTTTTGAATTTTAAGACACTGTTTTTGTCCTTAGGAAGTACAACTGTGCACTGATTCACTTGCATACAGTCAGTCATATGAACCATTAATTTCTCATTAGTCCAGAAAACATGTAGACATCTGTCACAAATATGCGCTTTAATTTTTTTCGAAGAAATTTGATTTCGCACTAATCGTGACAGATCCTTAATCCACACGTAGTGACATTTGTGCACTACATCGAAGTCGTCTAGTTGTTCTTCATCGTTTTCATTTACGTAATGATTCTCTATGAGAAGAAGATTAACGTGCTTATCTTTCTTTCCACTAGTCAAGTGTCTTGGTGAAATGCTGACTCAACATCATCCCAGCTGGCTGTTGGACAATTACGTTCGATTGCTGCTGCTTCACCAACCACATCACTTTCCACGTTTGCTTGACTTTTGTCATTAGTTAGAAAACTAGTCACATCACCGCCACTAACCACATTACTTTTCTTAACACTTAGTCCAGCACCTATTGGACGATCTTGTAACAATCGTAATACGCTCTTTATCAGAGCTACAGCAGCTTGAAGTTTTTTCTTATCCGCAACTGTCAAGTCAGGGGAAAGTCTCAAGACGTTTGCTGCCCGCAGAGCTGCATGACCCAAGTCCAACCATCTTCTTATATCGTCTGCGTCAGCGATACCGGCAAATATAAAATTATAAGATTGCCAAAGCAATCGGGAAGTGTCCTTAAAGTATTGAGCACTCAACATGATGTCGATTCGTCCAAGCGATCGGTTTAACTGAGCTGCTTTAGTTGACGATCCGCTTCATACTCTATAAAGAGAGGGGAAGTTAATACAAACAGGGGAGGGGGTAAAGAAGAGGGGGTATACCTTTTACGTGTTGGCGAATGAGCGCGAGGTTGCCGAGTCAGTTGTCTAATGGCGCGACGACAACTGGCACTCCTATTCCTATAGTAGTCAAAGCACGTATATAGCTTGGTCTGACGAGTTGTAGGCTACTGCTGTTGTCAACGTACACGCTCACGCACTGGTGTCAATCGACGATGTTCAACAATTCTTGACGTCGATGTACCTTGAAGCTGAGCAAGAACTGGACGAGCTGATAAGTTGATAGGAGCCGGTCGTGTATGTACACGTTTACAAATTTCCTCAGTAGATACCTCCTCCTGCTCCTCAGCCGAAAGCGATGGAAGACCTAGGGCCCGTCGTTCCTCTTCTCGGCGCTGAATCCTAACCTCATCGTCCTTCGCTGATACGATGACTACAGGCGGGGAATCCGACAAGATGCGTTGACGTTCTCTCCACCACTTTGAAAGAACACAGACGGTTTTACCGTTTCTTGTTTCAATTCGCCAAGGTCGAGACTCCGCGACACACTGCTCACTCTGCCGTAAGCGTTGCAATATACGTTTTTGCGAACGCTTACTTCTTTGCGTTTCGTTGCTAGCCATACCACAGTCGCGAGAGGTAGACGCGCCCCCCTAGTAAGTCCCGAAGGCTGTTCGGTCCGCCGCGTCAACTAGAAAGTGAAAATCACTCTGGAACGTGCTGCCAATCGGGAATCCGTATGGTTCAGAACGCTAAAAAACTACTGCTTCAACGACGATCGCGATCGCTTTTTTATAGCGAAGAAGAAATGGGTCATTGGTGGGGGAAATGAGCTCCTTGTTGGGGATAAACGTGGTGGCGGGGGAAGCCGTGTAGTGGGGGTATACGACCTCTGAAGAGTACATATCAAATCGCTTTGAGATATTTAACTCAGTTTCGTCTTCAAGGAGCTGGCTATAATGCCTCTCGAAGTAGATGATACGCCGAGCGTCTACCTCTTCGCTCCTCCGTTTCCATGGAAACATCTAGACGAAAGGGATAAGTTCCAGAACCAGTGGTTGGAAGTCAACTACCACGGAATACTTTAGAGAACGGGTAAAATTCCTTATTCCGAAATTGTAACGGTACAATCTGGACAGGGCAGAAACGATCTACGTTAAAGGAGCGGAAAAACTAAAATGGCTGAAACCCTCATTGCATGAAAGGTAAAAACATCAATAAAATATAAAAATTCAACTTGAATTATAAAAACGTTTTTATTTTAGACCACTTTGCAATATCGAGGATTTAGGATGTCCTGCCTTGCAGAAGCTTCCTGTAGACTTTGATTCCTGCTCACATCACATTCCTGTTGTTGACTACGCATGCGCAGTCAGAAATGTTCATGCGATGAAAAAATGGATACTCGAAAAAAATTCGCAGACCGAAGAAGTATTAAGCTTAATGTATAGTTAAATGTATTATAATAAACTTAAATGGAGGGTTTTGATCTTTATACTTTTCATTCAAAAAGTATAAATGATGGGAAGTGCCTCACAGGTAAGAGCGAGGAGGGGCTCTTATCATTAAAAAAAAATAAAAAATGTACAGATTCATTAAATAAATAAGTATATAAATTACTTTTTATTAATTTACTTTTATACTTTAATTATTACTAATATTCTTTCAATTAATTTACCAAACAGTATATAATAAGCTACTTTAACTTGCTTTGAATTTCTTCTATTGAAACTATTCATTCACAATGCATAATTAAATATTAGTAAATAACTTAATTATAATATTTCTTATATCGTTAACCATGATTGAAAAAAAAATAACATTCAATTCAAGTCAATGTATTATTAAATAGCATACTGAGAAAAAAGGCTAGAAGTCTATCTGATTAAAATTTTATTTTAAAAACTTATAGTCATAGAATAACCAATCCATAATAGATAAAGGAACTAAAGTTGAAAACAAAACTGAAATTGCAAACGTTATGAATAATTATTACTGCAATGTAAGAAAAGATATAAGTAAAAAAAATAATAGAACCAGATGTAAAACCAAAAGAAATTGAAAGAAATATTAACCTACCTAATATTTACCTTATACTATGAGAGAGCTACCTAATACTTACCTTATACTTTGAAGGAAAGGTAAAATAAAAATGCACTTAAAACGACAGATTATCTTTTTTTTATATGTTGTATATGCTCTGAAAAGAGCAGTTATATTTCCTTGATCTGCTGTCGACCACCGCGTCATCAAACTACCTGACGATCTCAGGACTGCCCGTTATCTCAGACCGCCGCAGTCGTAGCTCCTGCTCTACTGTCTCAAGCTCACCACCACCGTCTCCCGCTGCTACTCGGTGAAAACTGACGTGATGCGAGAGAGATAATGGCATACCGCTCGTTGCTGCTTCTGCTGCTCCTTGGTCGCGGGGAGAGTGTTGCGCACGCTGCACCCGCCGGTTCTTCTCACGAGCCGCGGAGAGAGAGAGATAGAGAGAGATTGATTGATTGATTGATTGATTTGATTTTATTGGGGCCGGGAGGTAGAACCCCATTTGGCCCAAGAGCATATACATACATTGTTATTAACATAACGATAACTATAACGATAAAAATAAAAGTAACAATAAAAAATAAAAAACTGTTGTGCTATAGCATACACACAGAAAAACAAAAATTTAAAACAAAAACAATTAAAACAATTTTCCAAAAATTTAAAACATAATAGATGAATATAACATAACATGGTTATTTGATCTCTCTGGATTTGACTAAATGAAATTGAACTTTAGTTGGCTTTAATTTAGATGGTAAAAAGAAAGAAGTTAAATAAATTATTGCTTCTTCTTTGCGTCTTTGCGCCTCTTGACGAATAAGCTATATCCTTTTCGATTCTTCTTGCGTGTAGTGGTCGTCCCGTCTCTCAGAATGCTGCTTGGAAAGATGGTGGAGGCGTCCAGTGAAGACCCTCGTTATGACCCTCTGCCTCCAGTCGTCGTGATCACGTTGCAGCAGCTCGTCGCGTAGGTCGGCCTTGTACCTCGCGGTGTTGTTGGTGTTGAAGGACGGTGGCGTGAAGGCGTTCAAGATGTTTGAGGCCGTGATGGTGAACGATTTTCGCCAGGCTTCCGTCCTTGGTGCTGCGTATGTGAGGACTCTAGGGAGCAGACGGTTTGAGGAGCGAGCGTACACATCAATGTTCATACGCTGGAACTTTGAGGCCAAGTAGGCTGGGTTGCGATGTGCCAAGATGTTGAACGCCAGTGAGCCTATGAAGAGCTCACGGCGTTTGGCAGCAGAGAGCCAGCCCAGGCTAATGCGGTGCGGCGTGACATGTCCGCGATGAGGAATATTGCCAAAAACGAAGCGCACGCACGCATTTAGAGCTCGCTCAATCTTGGTGGTGCGAGTTTGTCTACATCATTATAGACAGCACAGGCGAAATTGAAGTGGGGGAAACCCAAGCTCTCAACTAGGCTCTTTTTCAGCGAGAGGTAAGTGAATGGCGGTAGTGCCTGAGGGAGCGTAGGGTGCCATAGACACGGCCTATGATTTGATTGACGTGGGGCGCCCAGTTGAGAGTGGGGGTAATGAGGACACCAAGATTTTTTATTTGGGAAGCGTATGGAATAGGAACCCCGAGAATTTGAACTTTGGGAATGCTCTCAAGGTCAATGCGAGAGATAAAGGCCTCATTACCCAAGAGCTTTACCTTGGTTTTCCCGAGATTCAGAGAAAGGCTTTTTGCGGCAGCCCAGAGAGAGAGAGAGAGAGAGAGAGAGAGAGAGAGAGAGGGGGAGAGAGAGAGAGTTGCACACAGACACACACACACACGAGGCCGCGGCTCGTCGACGCTGCTGCTGCTGCTGCTGCTGCTCGTTCTCGCAGCCTTGCGCGCCGCTCGTCCTCGTAAATAATTTTTTGCTCTTAAAAGAGCAGATATAATTACTTTATTTGAATAAAGTTCAAACGTTCAATGTTTTTGCTTCGCGAGACCACGTATCGATACGACTGCTGCACACGAAAAAGAACACGAGCCGCGGAAAGAGAAAAAGATGTCTCACGCGTACTTTTTCTAATCATAAATGAAGAGCGCCATGAAAATGGCAAATCCAACGTGAGACATCTAGAGAGAGAGAGAGAGTGAGAGAGAGAGAGATAGATAGATAAATAGATATAAATTTATTTTGTAACAAAACAAAAATTACAATGCTGTATAATCTTAACATAATGCTAATAAAAAACTTGGAGGTACAATATTGCACTAAATATTGCACTAAATAATTAGATAACACAGTCAATTACAAATTAAATAATACTGATAAAGTAAGTCAAAATACATAAGTGATAGCACAGTTACAGCTTATAAATACAAAATAAAATTCTCAAAATTCAGTCTAATATCTATCAGTCAAAAGGTAAAAATAAAAATAAAAAAATAAAATAAAAATAAAAGATTAAAGAGGACATTACAATGCCATTCACACCCACATAAATGACCATTCACTCATACATTCATGCCAATAAATACACGCATACAGTTAAAAATGAAGTATATGGGACGCCACAGAATAAATTATCATTCAGCAACGCCCTTCGGCATAAATGTACTTGTCAGTCAAAGTTAAGTAGGTGCTTTTTCACTGCTGATTTGAACCTGCCGAGCGAATGAATAAAGCGGATCTCAGCAGGTAGGGAATTCCAAAGATGCGCACCTTGGACCTGGAACGGTCGCTTGCCCGTTTCGGTGCGCATCAAGGAGAGCGCGAGTTCTTTAGTCTCCCCCCTAACAAGACCCCTGAGCACATATCTGGAGAAGAGACACTGCAGATAGTCTGTTGAATTCATACGCACGATTTTGTACATCAGTACAGTCATGAAATAATGCCTCCTTGTATCAGTGCGTAGCCAGCCCAGGGCAGTTCTGTGGGGAGAAACATGATCATCCCTCCTCAAGCCCATCACGTATCTAACATAGGAGTTCGGCAGAATTTGAATTCTGTTTCTCATCTCCTGCGAGGCATCCAGCAAAACAACAGAGCAGTAGTCTACATGAGGGAGTAGTCTACATGAGAGAGAGAGAGAGTCGCGCGCACACACTCGCGAGGCCACGTGTCTGCTGCTGCTGCACTTTCGCGACCATGACGTTCAAAGTTTTTGCTTCGCGAGGCCACGTGTCGATACGGCTGCACGCGAAAAAGAACACGAGCCGAGGAGAGAGAGAAAGAAACATGTCTCACGCGTACTTTTTCTGTTCATTGATATTGTCAATGAAGAGCGCCGTGAAAATGGCGAATCCAACGTGAGACGTGTGTGTGTGTGTGTGTGTGTGTGTGTGTGTGTGTGTGAGAGAGAGAGAGAGAGATTAGATTAATTAGATTAGATTAATAATTCATTTATTTGACTGGGAGGTAAAACCTCATTTGACCACAACAGTATATACACACATAGAGCGTATAACAATTTTTTTGAAAAATGCATTAAAATGAAGTAACAATATCTCTGATAAAAATATTATTTACAATATATACAAGTAACACTTACAAATTTTAAAAATTAAAAGAAAAAGAGAATAGCATCGTAGTTTTGCTGATTATCGGCGTGAAGTTAAAAAATGATTAAAGAAGAAAAATAAATGTGCATGTTCTTGATGATTCTTGATGTTCTTGATGATTTGTTGCTGTCCGATAGTGGTGATGATGTTAGATTGGTGCCACCTCGAGGCCCTCGTTCATGACTCTAGTCCTACAGTCGGTTAGATTGTGCCGTAGCAGCTCCTCGAGAAGGTCAGCCCTGTACCTCATTGAATTTGATGGACTGAACGGTGGCGGTGGAAACTCGTTGAGAATATCAGAGGCCGTGATGGTAAAAGAGCGGCGCCACGCTTTAGTTCTCGGAGCTGCGAAGGAAAGAGCCCTAGGAGGAGCGAGCAAACACGTCAATGTTCATACGCTATGTGCCTATAAAGAGCTCACAGCGTCTGGCAGCAGAGAGCCAGCCCAGGCTAATGCGGTGTGGGGTGACATGTCCGAAACGAGGGACATTACCACACACGAAGCGCACACATGCATTAAGTGCTCGCTGAATCCTGGTGTTGCGAGTTTTGTCTAAGTCGTTATAGACAGCACAAGCGTAATCAAGATGGGGAAAAAACAAGCTCTCAACCAGGCTCTTTTTCAGTGAAAATGAAAGAGAATGGCGATAGTACCGTAGGGAGCGTAGGGTGCCGAAGACACGACCTACGATTTGGTTAACGTGGGGCGCCCAGTTGAGAGTGGGGGTAATGAAGACACCAAGATTCTTTATGAGGGTAGCGTATGGAATAGGAACCCCGAGAATTTGAACTTTGGGAATGCTCTCAAGGTCAATGCGAGAGATAAAGGCCTCACTACCCAAGAGCTTTACCTTGGTTTTCCCGAGGTTCAGAGAAAGGCTTTTTAGCAGCCCAGGAAGCGACAGCTTCAGCGTCACGCGTGATCAATGCGATACCCTCACGCAGGCTGCATGGTGGGAAGGAGTGGTAAATTTGGGTGTCATCAGCGGAGATCATGTGACGTGAATGCTCAACACCGAAGGCAGGTCGTTTATGAAGACTATGAAAAGAAGGGGGCCGAGAACGCTTCCCTGGAACACGCCAGCCATGACCTTAAGCCATTCGGATGTTGAGCCACCCGCATCGACCACCGCCTGGAGCCTGTCGTGTAAATACGCGTAAAACCATGCTAGGGCCGCATCAGAGCACATCATGCGCTTCAGCTTTTGCAGGAGAAGGGTGTGGGAGACCATGTCGAACGCTTTAAAAAAATCGAACAAAACTAGTGCCGTAATCATGCGCCTGTCGATTGCTCTCCTAACGTCGTCAAGGACCCCAAGAAGTGCAGTCTGGGTGCTGTGTCCATTGCAAAAACCTGCCTGTCGAGAATCGAGGAGGCCGGACGATTCGAGGTGCCGAGAGAGTTGTTTGTGTGCAACGCGTTCGAGGGCCTTTGAAATTTCGCAGAGATGCGCAATAGGACGAGTATCTGACATGGATGTCATTGTCGCCTTTTTTGCCAGTGGTGAGAGAAAGGCTCTCCTCCAAAGCTCCGGAAAAGAGGCAGAGCTCAGCGAGAGGTTAAACAGATCGGTGATTGGATCAGCGAGAGTTGGCGCAGCGAGCTTTAGCATGCGCGAGGAGATACCATCTCGACCCGTGCTGCAGGAAGAGGAGCTATTTATGGCCTGTAAGACCTCTCGAGTTGAGACTGGGACGGAATGGAAGCGAGCACTCACATCGGCAGGCACCTCGTCGCTGGCAGGCGAGAGCAGGCTTTGGAGGGATTCGAGAGAGATGGGAGGCAAATGCGCTGTGACACTGGCATAGTGCTTATTGAGATTCGAGCATGAAAAGTAATTTAATGGTGTCACGCCCGGTGCACCGGTTACACCCATCCGCCTGTGCTCACGCCACTTCGCAGCTGCATCTGGGGCATTCTTTAGTTTGTTGGCGAAAAATTTTTTTTTGGCTGTATCCAGCTTATTTGAAATACTGCTGCGAAGCAATTTGAATCTCAAGAAGTCGGCGAAGTTCCCTGAGCGCTTGGCTACACGGTAGATCTTGCCTCTCTCCCGCATGAGTAGTCTTATCTCGCTCGAAACCCAGGGCTTAATGGAGGTGGAAAGCGAAACAGTGCGGACGGGGGCAACGTCATCAAAAGAATTTCGAATAACTTTAGTTAAATTGTGTGTAAAAACGCTTACGTCGATATTCGAGACGGGCGATGGAATATAACTAGGGACAGAACAAGACGAAGCACGAGAAAAATCCGAATCTGCCGGAAAAGTGATTGAAGAATGTGAAAAGATGGAACTGGTCAAGCGGTCAGGGATGATGCGGTGTAATGAACGTGTCATTATTGATTTATTTACAAGGGGAGGTGAATAGAATTTAAATAGAAGGTTGATGATGTCGTGGCCAGCGATGAATGGGGATGGGGATTTATTATAAGAAATTTGAGAAGAAATATCGTTTATTATGAAGAGATCAAGCCAAGTAGTGCTTGTTTGCCTACAGCAGAGTCGGGGAAATAGGCGAGCCAAGTCGCCTTCCCGAGCTAGTCGTAGAGGGAGGCGTTGCCTGTGCGTCGATAGTAATTGGTGGCTTGATTGATGTATCGTTGTAGCGTACAGAGCGAGACGAGACGAAGAGCTCTGGAGTGCAGCACTCGGCATGCAACAGACCTTTGCAGCTTACACACGAGTAGGCAGAGCCAGATAACCGCGGAACCGGCAGTGAGCAGATGGGACTCTCCGTGAGCCGCCTATTTAGCATACCTTAGAAGCCCAGAAACATAGTCATATCCACGAAAAACTGATATTGGTGGGACTGGGAGTTACCTTTAATTAGTGCTGCATGTATCCACTCCACGAGGCAAAAGTTTATTAAAGCCTTTTTAGTAGTGCATTGTTCATGCCAAGCACATGCAAGGTTGATGTAATGTAGAAATACAAAAGATATAAATTTTTCCCGGCACGGAGATACACGAGGAAGCGGTCATATATGTAACCCGTTTCGTGACCCGTCTCACGCGTGTCACGGATTTGGCCGTCGCCACTTAGCGGGGGCCCTCGCAACAGGATATAGCTGGTGCCATCTAACATGAACAAAGAGAAATCGTGAATACAGGGTAGTTGGTCATGCAGAAAAGTTTTCAAAGAGGGCAGAAAAGGCTATGACACATGAAACCTGTACGAAAACTGCGCAGGCGCCAAGTAGTGCGGTGAAGGACGCAGCGAAGAGTTCAGGCAGTATAGCCAATCGTTAGAATAAAAGTTTTAGAAATTTAGAGCAGGGCTGTCAGTTTTCAGCAAAAAAGCAGGCGCTTTGTGAGCTCGATCTCTAACCTCGAAAATTGAGGGAGCCGAGAAAAACTTAAGAGTACTCACTTTCACGGCCAAAAAAAAGCCCACCTCCAATGCCACGAGCAGTCGAGCATCCAACGATGATAATGTCTCACACCGCGTCCCTCCCGTTGCAGAAGCGACATCGAATTTGCCAAGAACGTGGCGAGCAGCAACCAGAGGAACCGCCAATCCAGAGAGAGAGAGAGAGATAGAGAGAGAGAGATAGATAGATATTTGTTTATTTGCATATAAATACAAAAAAGATTGTTACAATGTACATATAATTGTACAGTATATATATATATATAAAAGTCTTCATTTTTCGCTAATATAAATATTGCACTTAGTTTCTACCTATGATATCACAGCATAAGTTAACA
>UELU01136597.1:5029-19310 GCA_900490025.1 Megastigmus dorsalis | reverse complement strand
ATATCTGCATCTATAACTTCCTTTATTTGGATTTGTTTTTTAAAATTTTTTGTATTATGTTCTAATAAGTCAAAGGTGCATCCACGCTTCTTATTTTGTTGTGACTGTCGCACTTCCTCACTATCACAATCCATTGCACACTTCAAACTCTCATTGTCCTCCTTATGTTTTTTTTATGCGCCGAGCGCATGCTTTAAGCCTACCTCCCGTATAAACGGGGGTGGCAGTTAACAAAGAACCAACAGTTTTTGAAGTTTGAGGTTAACCCACGCACAAATTTTGATAACTTTTTATAGGGCGTTTTGAAACGAGAGTTCTTTACGCTCGTCAGTGTGGGACGCTTAGACCGACACTCACAAAAGTTGTATTCCACACCTCAAAAGGAAAATTCGGCAACTTAGAAAAGAAAATTCCAGCGAGTCACAAAAAATGCGTGCACGTTCATCCGCAACCAAATGTTTTCAGCTGCAGTTTGTGGCGACATCTGCGTACACTAGCGGTACTACCTAGTGATACGAGAACGAGACAGGAGGCACAATTTTTTCATAGACATTCCTTAGAAAATAAAAATAAAATAAAAAGTATTCACGTAAAAACTCATAGTAGCTATTCCAATAACTATAAATGTTTGAGTCATTAGAAAACATAAGCTGAATGTATCCTCTAAAAGTTCAACACATCTAAATGTAAGAAAAATAATGAATCGTATTTACATATGTTTAAAAGTATAGCGGCGTAAATGGTGTCCATGCCAGCGAAGAGATTCGTGACTACAAAATACACGATAAATGCGTGGAAACACGCCTGGTAATGATGAATGATACTCTATCTGCTTGAAGAATACGTAATCCGCGTAAAATGGTATAGCTAGATCGTGTAGCGTTCTATTCTTCAAAGGAAAAAGGATGTCCAGTATAGATGGGATGAAGGGCAACATATACATAACCCATCCGGCATACAGAATTTGAAATTTGAATATTTATGGGATGTGCAGTGCTATTATGCTTACCTACGTAAAACGGAATCATAAAGCGACCCTCTTAGTCGCATTTATACATTTTTTCTAGCTCGTACTTGTCCATTATTCTTTGCCAGTCTCTGACTATTTGGTAGAACAACGACTCGAGCTACATGTGCGTACACAGTAAAATAAGATTCATTAAAAGCGATTGTAGACAGGATTGGCGTTTAGTAATCGTATACCATTATATATATTAAATATGGTATATACCTCTGGAGCACATATGAATGTGATCGCATACTTCACAAAACAAGCCACTGAGAACAGAATGCACATTGAGTTTTCAACCAAGATGTTGAAATTGTTAACTTTTATCTTGATCAAAAGACGAATCTGTTAATGGAAGCAAAATATTACTTTATTTTAAACGTATAGCTTCATGTTTGACCTACAGTGTCATAATTTACATAAATTTTAGGAGGCGATAATAGAACGAAGTAAAGTTTTGCATGATATACTTTTGTTTTGTACAGCGATATATTAAGGGAGTTATATCCCTATGTGAATAATTAATAAAAAGAATTTCTTAGTCTTAAGCTAATAGGGTAAACGTCTCAATTACTGCGGGTGTCCGTATTACTGCAGTGTCGATTGTAATAAAGAAAGCTTACAGCTTAAACATTGTTCCTTTATGAAAAAATTAGAAGTACATTTAGCTATAGAATACACACCGTTTTAAGCAACATAAAGATTATTTTTGTACTGTTAAAGGTTTAATTAAACGATATAAAGCCGCAAAAACGCAGTATTTGGTACATTCCCATGTTAAGTTTCATGTACATATTACTGCGGTGCTAGACTTTACAGCACGCGAACCTAAACTAATTTGCATCTAGGACCATAACTTGGAATGCTATTTACTTTTATATCAAATGTATTTTGTCATGCATACCAGTCGTAGTCCATTAAAGTGAAATTTCTTTTGCAGTTCAAGATAAATATATCCACAGTAATACGTACACGTTGTGCCGCAGTAATTGGGCCTTCTGCTATTCGCATCTGCTCGATCCGCAGTAATACGTACTTTACGTATACTTTTTCCATTTATTAAAAAATCAATTAAATTTTAGGGTTACAATTATTTTATTCGTCGAAATTAATTAAAGAGCTTCTTAGATAAAACAAATATATTGAATATATTTATGCTTCACAATCAAAGAAATAGTTGATCAAATAATAGCATCATCACCGTGATGACGCAGTAATTGAAACTTTTATCGTATTGCTAAAATATTTATGTTAAAATTTCATGAAGCGTATACGTAACATGAGAGAAAAATAATTGAATAATCGCTTTTGAGAAATGTAACACGGCGTCTTATGGGCAATTTCACATTTTATGCCAGTATCAATCACAGTAACAGTTGATCAGATGAGTCTGAAATTTTTTGAACTTGTTAATGAATACCGTATACAAACATACAAGCTTTCAAAATTTCATGTATGCCATCACTTCTGAGACTGACAATAAATTCATTATTTGAAGCGAAATACAATTTTTTCGAGTCAGGCTTCACGATTCAGAGGATGTCAACAGCGCGTACTTTTTTTCCATGATGAAAGCAACCCCTGTTAAAATAAATCACCTGGATTTTCAGCTGAAATTCGAGCCAGGTGGATATCCATGGCCTTGATTTTTGCTACTAACTACTAAAAATTGAAGTTCACATAGATTTGGTAAGTATATTTGGTGTCACCATGCGGATGATAATATCCAAACTGGGGAATTCAACTTTAATATTCGAATTTTTTGTATTTTAATTGAATTTAAAAAAAGTTAAAAAATTGAATATGAAAGCTCTCCAGTTTGAGTGTTATAATTAGTTGCAAAAATCCAGGACCCGGATATCCGATTGGTTTCCAGTGGAAATCTAGGTGAATATTTTAAACAGAGACTGTAAATCGACGCAGACGAAATAAAAGCTACTTCAGCGAGGTGTGACGTTGTCAAGTCTAGTTTTCAACTGCACGAGTCAAACGCAAGCTAAGCGATCGCTATTTTGACTAATGTTGTCAATGGATAGAACTCCCTTAAGCGTAAAAGTAATTGTGCAAATATTGATACGTTTTTCCTACTATTATTTTGTTGAATTGTTTGTCATGACAATACCTGCGGCACAACTATGCTGAAATTTAATAAGAAGAATACGAATAAGTCAATTCGTCTTCTACGTGAACTCTAAAATGGCCACAAACTTAGAAATTCCAAGATCCATTTGCTTGTCTTGTAATAAGGTCCCTCAAAAATATCCATTCTTAAATGATTTTTTGTAAAAAAATTATACATGCACCAAAATACTTTGGTATACGAGTAGAAGCTGAAAAATTTTGAATTTCGAAAACAATTTGTACATTTATAATAGTAATTTTCGACGCAACGCCGTAAAATACGATCACACGAGACCCTGAAATCTTAGAGCCGTGTGACGAACAGTTTTTTTTATATTCTAACCGTAAAACCTTATTTTTTGTACGGTTACTAGTATGTGAAATTCTATTTTAAATACAGTTTGCAATCAGCACATTCAAGTTATTACCACAAAATGGCTCGGTTTAAATTTTTTTTTATTTTATTGATTGGACACGAAACAGATTTTTATGGGCTAAAACAGTCCGTAAAATCGAATTTTACGGCTATGTCACCTAAATACCTAATTTAAAATGTTTCGACGGTTGAATTCTTCGGTGACAGATCTACAAAAAAAAGTTTCTATACGTTTGTTTATAAAGCATTAACACACATTTTTATATTTAGCAGATTTATACTTATTTGTATTTTATTTTTAAATTTGTTATCGAAAAAACTCGCGACAAAAGGCGCCGGAATCGAAAAATTTCGAGTACGAGATAGTCTTTTGAATGGTAAGTGTAGCAAACCTGTTAATTATGGAATAACAGCAAGCAGGAAAATGTCTACGTATACAAAGCCCTCTTCAGTCTATGATATAACAGTTCTTTCCAAAGAAGAAGGAAAGTCAAAAGCATTCATAAATTAATTTACGATGGAAAATCGGTCGCACATAATTATGCTTTCTTTATTCTTTTAGACTGCTCCTGAAATCTGAATTGAAAATAAATCCAGTATGATCGTATAAATTTTACTATTATACATACAGTATAGTTGGCTGATTGTATTTTACAGATTATTTTATTACTTTTAAATGGTATATTAAATTTATTTTATAAATGAGGCAGTTTTAATATCAATATTTTTCACACTACTTATAAACAATTTTTGAGAGTTCAGAGGCAGCCAAAAATCACCGTAGCATATTATATCAGCGTACGAGATGAAAAACAATATTTTTCTTATTGTATAGTGATAAAGTAAAATTGTTTTTTTTTTATTAAGATGAGATATACGTAATATAAACATGGAAAGTAAATTCATTTAATTTGTGCTACTGACGGGTACGTGCAATATATTGTACGTTCCTGTTCTTTTAAACTAAACGATGATAACTCCAGCTAAAAATGCTCAATTAAAAATGTTTGATTAATTTATTCTTATCTGCTCTCGAGTTCAAAAGTGAACAATTTTTAAGCGATTGAGCTTTTGTAATCGAACATTTTTAACAGGGTATAACTTGATTAATCTTACTGCGAATGCTACTTGATTTGAAATCATAAAATATTTTTATACCTACAGACTTTCTAAATCCAGTTGACTGCGTTCTGAAAAAATCAATTCAAAATAATGATTTAATTTTTTTTATTTTTATATGCTATAATATTAATTTAAATATTTTGTCAAGCATTATAAAATTGAAAATATTTTTTTCTTAAGTGAATTTCATATTCTTATTAGTTAGTAACATTTAAAATATTAAATGGTTGCATTCTTTAGTTCTTTTTCCAAGAGCAATCATTATTAAATAATTATTTAAACCATACTCACTGTTTTGAGCAAATCTTTAAGTGTGACTCAATAATACCAAATTCAGGAACACTCTTCAAGACATAAATATATTTTCACATTGCTCTTCTCCATTTGAAATAGAGAAAATTATACCTTTTACGCCATTATGCTTGACTAAAACATTATAAGCTGCTGATGACACCAGTACTTCGATATTTTAAAAATTCATGTCATATTCATAGCTTATGCAAGTAGGTAATTGCTTTAATTTCTTCATTGAAATAATCGTTCGTGGCATTTAAATATGCAAATAATGCTTGGAAGGGCGAGGACGTATTTTCTTGAGAACTCGATTGAAATAAAAGTAATAGAATAAGTTACAGAATAAAAATAATTGCTTTGTTCACAGCTGCGTGAGACAAAGAGAGTAACTAAATCTGCTGTGCTTATGTGCCAATATCGGAAAAAGATTATATCGATGGGGACAAAGAATAATTATATTATGCTGGATTTTCTTTTTTCACGTCCCTCGCATAATTATTTCTTTTCTATGTATATTGCATTTGAAGGTAGCGGTGGGTCAACATTCGCATAATGATTCGTTTTGCGCGCATGTTCCTTTTATTTAACAGTATAAATATTCGCAATTACATCCACGAGCACGAATGAAAAAAATTACATCTTTGATTTTTTTCGTCTATAAAATAATTTTCGCTACGCAGTTTCGCTACGCAGGAAATCTGGTATTATATGATATGCAGTGTAAAGTTATTTCAAGAATTTTTAAACTAGTTTTTGAAAATTGTTATATATATATGCAGTGCTTAATCGATGCTACAGTTTGTATATATTTATGTATATTTTGTATACTGCATCTGATACTTATTTGGTATTTTTTGTTGAATTTTTAATTTTAAGTGAAAAACCCATAATATTTTATCTGTGTATAAAATACGGTTTACTTTCTTTCATTATTTTAAATCGATATTTTATATGTCAGAATTTTCATATGCAGTAGAGTGCATCACAGCCATAAAACAATATTATTATCAAAGAGATTAATTATTGCATAGATATAAAGGAATCAAATCTTTTATATGTGAAAATCATTACTTACAATTGTGTAAACAGTCATTTGAAATAATTCAGTTATTCATTTTCTACGCATTTTCCATTCAGCTTGTGTTTCTATAAAATAGTCTGACTGAACTACTGTATTTCCACTTAAACTAATTTCGTTAAAAATATCCTAAAATTATCAAATTCTACATGTCTGAATAGGTTTCTACAATGTTTACGAATTTAAATAGTATTTTATCCCTCTCTAACCTAAAAATCACAAGTTTGACATGATATTTAGGCGCCCGTGGTATGAAATATTGTTCGAAACTGGTGGGTAAGATGATAGTGTCGAAAAGTTCTAATAATTGTAGAAGTACTGTATGTAGAAAAATATCTTTAACATAATAGATAGATGATTCAATCGAGAAGATGAAAAAAGAAAAAATTATTGTTTTCAGTGAAGTGTTTTATTTAAAACTTTGCCTTAATGATAAGTATAGCTATATACATCGCTTATTCTAAAGAGATTTATTTGCAGAAGATTAATGTTTTTCGATGTTCTTGTTAATCCAGTCCAAGAAAGAGTAGACTCTGGTGAAGACAACGAGTGTTCCCACAGTACAAACCTTTCCACATGATACGATACCAACTTGGACACCATCGCCTACCAAAGAACCTCCAGAGTCGCCCTGCAAGAATTTCATATTTAATTTTCATATTGGGCAAAGTGTTTTATACTTGACGTACTAGAAATTTTGATCATATCAAGTTTCAATTCATAAGGCACACAATCTGATACGCAAGGAAAAGGAGCAGTCGTAAGCTGTGATAACAGCATTATTAAAGATGGATTAAGAGATAGGCCTGATTAATAAAGTTCTTAACTAAGCGATTACAAGTACTAAATAATGAAAACGATTAGTCGTGAATGAAGTTCAGAGTTATAGTTGCATAACTGGTTTTCCAAATAGTATTTTTTGTCATAAGGCCGTAAAATGCGAATTCACGGTTCGAGTATTGCGTCACACGTGGCTGTGAAATCTTACGGCCGTGTGACGAACAATTTTTTTGATATCGTATCTGTAGACGTAAAATCTTCCGAAAACAGTCCGTAAAATTGAATTTTACGGCTCTGCTATCGAAAAATTCATTTACGTCTAAGTTATCCATTTTTTAAGGAGCAAATATGTATCCCATGTAAAATGTTAAATCTAGATTTTATTTGAACTAAATATAGTCCGTAAATATGGTCTGTAGATAGGAGTTGGTCTAGCTAACTATAAACATAATGTAAATTATATACAGTCGGGTTCGTATAAAAGGGCGACATTTCAGAATCCGGTTAAAGAGAAGTGCCAATTTTTTTCCTGATATAATAAGGGAATGTTATTTAACTTTATTTATGTAGGAATTTTTTGAATATACAACATGTAGTGTGATTAGCCTCAACAGCTCTATACTTTAGTATTAAGGGAAATAATCCTTTTGGAATACTGTCTTTTGTAAAACGTATTTATTTTTATATGGAATCTAGCTATTGCAATTCCAGACAGAAATAGTCTCTAGCCAGATAAAATTTACCGAAGTCATTGTATCGACCTTCTTAAAAACTTCGGATGTTTAGCCGACCCCCAGGATTTTTTATCAGTTTATAAATAAATATATTTTTAAATATTTAATGCTGTGTTAATTTAATTTGAATTGGATAAAATCTCATTCACCTGTACTTATCTTGCTTTAATAATAAGTCGATGATACGAGCGATTATTCTGATTTGGCTGTATTACTTTTACTCATTTCAAGTATATATATATATTTTTATTGAATATAACATGCAACGGCATGTCGGTATTGAATAAGTATAAACGGCTTAATTATTTGACTTGTCTGTAGCACATCTTCTCAGAAAAAAATTGTTTGAAAACTAATAGCGGAATGTGGCCCCATCCAATGGGATTTCCCCCGAAATAAAAAATATCAATTAAAATACGAATGATTGTTTCAACTCAAGTAAAGGTCCGGGAAACCCGTCGAAATTCATGGAGTCTGCCTCGAGTCTGTTTGTTCCGTGCGTTATTACGGGTCCTTATTACAATAGTTAGAGTTTATAAAATCGTCAGGCTCAACCATACACTCGCGTTTAACCAAACCAACGAATTGACTCACCTCTTATCTCCTGCGTTTGAACTCGCGCGTGCTTGGCACATCATGTTACGCCAGAGCCACCACTTTACGGCGTTTACATAAAGTTTAATATTGAATATTAAAATTTATGTTAACGCCGATATTGAGAATTACACGATTGCAAAATAATATCAAAATACTATTATTAGCGGTAATTTTTAACAACCTATCGTGTATTCTGCACTGAGAGCACTGTCTATTTAACCCATTAACGACCAAGACCCCGAATTTTCAACAACTTCTTCAAGGCTTTTTTTCAATTAAAAAAAGGTTTGAAAAAATTTGAAAAAGATCATATCCGACGTACTTTGAGCTGTTCTTTCGAATGGCGATACCGATTTTTTGTTAAAATACTCCTCCGCAAAAAAAATATGGCGTGTTATTCACGAAAAAAAGTTAAAAAATTTGGAAATTTTTAACTTTATGAATTTTTTTCATAAAGAACATGCAATGACAATAATTCAAAATACTGCAAAAAGTGCAATCGATGTTTAAATATTACGGGAAAATTTTTTTCATGATTATAAAATATTTTTAAAATTTCTAAATTTTTTCACTTTTTTCGTGAAACACACCCCATATGTTTTTTCAAGAGTGTTTTACCAAAAAATAAGTTTCACCATTCGAAAGAACAGGTCAAAATACGCTGGATAAGATCTTTCCGAAAATTTTCAAATCCTTCTTTTTAGTTGTAAAAGAGCCCTCTAAGAAGTTGTCTGAAAAATTGCTTATTAAATTTTGAGCTTTTCGGATTTTGCGAAATATGGCCATTTTGAAGAGGTTAAAAATATTTTAGAATCATGAAAAAAATTTTCCAGTAATATTTGAACATCGATTGCACTTTTTTGCAGTATTTTGAATTATTGTCATTGCATTTTCCTTATGGAAAAAATTCATAAAGTTGAAAATTTCCAAATTTTTTAACTTTTTTTCGTGAAAAACACGCCATATTTTTCTGCAGGAGTACTTTGACAAAAAATCGGTATCACCATTCGAAAGAACAGCTCAAAGCACGTCGGATATGATCTTTTTCACCTTTTTTTTTAGTTGAAGAAAAAGATGTTGAAAATTCGGGGTCTTGGTCGTTAATGGGTTAAGCAAGAAAATGTGCAGAATTCTTAGATTCCGCTTATTTTATACAGAAATTTTCAATAAATATACTGTCTGCGATACTTTTTGACAACGAATCGATAAACGTCAATTGAAAGTTTATTAAAATGTATTTTATCGACACATCGTTAAAGATACTGCCACAGCTTTACAATCGATGAAGGACACGATGAATCTATAGTTCAGTTAATAAATTTTCACGCGATTTACAACCTATACATGTTATTTTTTATAATGGCCTGGTTAAACTGGAATTTTATACAAACTGATTTTACGTTTTATTATTAATAAAAATAAAGTAGAAAGCTCCGTGAATCATGATAAATTTTTTACGATACAGGAAATTATTGAATGGATCGTTTTTTGTATTGCCCTTTGTGAAACTTATTGGCTTATGTATATAGTCAGCTAAATTGTTCTTAATGTAACAGATTTTGTCTAAAAAGATTTTTTGGATGAACTCTGGATTGGAATATATATACATATATATATATATATAGATCAATCAATGAGATAAAAATGTATAGATATTTGCAGTTAAATCTTTTATTTAAGAATAAATATATATCGCTTATTCTAAAGAGATTTATTTGCAGAACATTAATGTTTTTCGATGTTCTTGTTAATCCAGTCCAAGAAAGAGTAGACTCTGGTGAAGACATCGGGTACTCCCTGGGCACAAGCCTTTCCATACGATACGATACCAACTTGGACACCATCGGCAACCAACGGACCGCCAGAGTCGCCCTGCAAGAATTCAATCATTATTATTTTAACTTACTAAGTATTTTTTGTATTCATTTTCTACTGTAATGGGATGTCCCCATTAATAAATAAATAAATAAATCAATAAATAAATTATTTGAGTCCACTTTTAACCGCTAATTCCTCATTATTCAAAGTAAATAAATATAATTTAAGAAATTTCTCCTTTTTTCGGAGCTTTAATTTTAAACAGATCTACCTACAAAAGGCAAGTTTTATTTTCTTAAGCAGCGTGAATATACTGATTTGCACTTTACGTAACAGTTTATGAAATTGTACTCACACTGCATGCACCTTCTCCGGCCACCGTCAATGTACAGATGTGGGACTCGATTACTTTATTGGGATTGGGCTGTTCAGCCCAGACCTTCACGCATTTCTTTTGATTGAAAATTCGAAGATCGATCTCTTGCAAATTCTTAGGAGCCCGACCGCCCGCCTACAACGAGGAAAAAGAAATCAATTTTTCGTTTATACATCGATCATTGCTGATATATTTATAGTTGTAGAGAGATATGATTTTATTTAGGTAACTGAAAATAAAATGAAATTACCGCGAGTCTGCCCCATCCTGTCAATACCAATGGATGGTTATCTTTGTTGATGTTGCTCTTGGGAAGATCGATGTGTTTAACTTTATCATTGAATTCGATGTCTCTATCCACTCGAACTAATCCAATATCATTGAATGCGGTGGCATAGGAGAAATCATCGTGGGCAATAAGCTTATCAACCTGGTAGATTTGTCTCTTGTTCCCAGATACCTGATTGCTACCAGCATGGATTTCTATTTCTTCTGGTTCTCGTCTATATACAATATTTAATATTAGATTCGTATCAAAACTGCTTGTACATGAATTTATATGATTTTTACGTTTGACTCATTATTGTTTCTTCATCGATTAATGCGGAAATGAAATTTAGCAGTGTTCAAATAAACAAGTTCAGTTGTAAAATACGAGAAACGTTTATGCAAATTATCATTGATACTTACCCAATGATGCAGTGGGCAGCAGTCAGGATCCATCGTTTATTAATGATGGAACCGCCGCAGAAGTGGTGTTCTAGTTCTTGCAGTGACACTTGATACGGGTACTTGCCCTCTGGTGCGTCTCTGCCTCCAACTATTCGTGGGGCAGCTGCATTTATTGAAAAAATAAAATTAATACGTTTCCAAACATATTGTGCAGATATATCTCGTATAAGCGCATACTGCCACGTATGCGATTATGCGGAAGACTATACGATTACGTTGGGATATTTTCTACAGAATCGTAGCAGAATTGAAAAGGACTTAAATCGTGAATTTTACTGCATAAATAGTGACTAATATTACGGAAAGATCGCCGACAAGGAATTAAAGAAACTTTTTTTTTGGAGCTTGCGAGTAGAATTGCATCCGACCTTTGTACCTGAAGTGCAGAATATTTATTCATGTAATAAAATTAGTGCACTTCAGTCGCTCAAGTTTGTCGAGGGTGGAAAATATTCTGTGCAATTGTAAGTTGATAGAATCATCGACAAATACACTTAGCACAAAAAATGAACCGTTCACTGCAATGTCTAACGTATGATTTACTTATCCCAAATAACGTATTCATTAATCAGCCAATGAATATTATCTTGGATTCGGTAGTATGATTCATTAATAGTAAATGAATACTTATGCGATTCGACATATTCAAATCCACATTCATGAATATTAAATGATTGCCCCTCGGATTGCCCACGGTCTATAGTTTTGTTACCAAATCAATTAATTTGTATTTTAAGATTTGAGATTATCATTTCTTTCTAGCTAAATTTTGCAATTAATGCTACAATTTGTACTCTACCCTCTGATTCAAATTAAAAAGTTTCATAAAATTAAGTACTATAGAAAAAGAAAATAGTTATAAACTGCAATTTACAATTACATATTTTATACAAGTGTATGATAGACACTGAAGACTGTCATTTTTTATTAATCAATTCGATGAACTTAAGAAAGCCCCTATACCTCGAATCGCCACAACACATAACAGCAGAAGCACACTCGCAATTATCTTCATTATTGCCGATACAAATATACTCGTACAATAAAGTATCACTACAATTTGACAGCTTGCAATCTAGGAACGTCCTTTATATATCTCAGTAGAAATATAGATACTATCAAAAGATAATACAACATTCATGGAAAAGTAGTAATCATGATATGTGATAAGAAGACTATTAAAGATATATTACTGTAGATAAAGTTTTTTTAGCTAAACGATATATAGGTGTTAATTTATTAAATAGATTAGTATAACTGCGCACTATTTGTAAATAATGTATTATTATTATAGTAATGTATAAAGCTCTTACGTATATATTCAATAGATACAATTAATTAATCCGTGTATTGTGGACGAGTTATCTAACAATTGTGCACGTGGATTAGGTAATATCTACAAACAATAATATTTTTTTTAACCTATTTGCAAAAATTTATGTTTTAAGCATATAGTTTCTGAACAGTAATATATTATTTTCTCGTACATAAATTTTCATATGAATGTATTTATCGTATCGCTCCGAAAAATAAAAATTTATTCAGAAAAAAATTTCCAAGATTTAATCTAATACTTAGGTTTCACTATGTTCAATCTTATTAAATTACGAAATACTGTAACTATAATTACTAGTTTGAACTTTAGCTGATATCCCATGCCATCAATTATTTTGTACTCTTGTACTTGCTGATGATTAATATTTTTGCTTTTTCAACATAATAAATGTTTACATTATATGTTATGCGAACTTTTCCTTTAATTATTATTAACTATTTATTTGTCATAAATAAGTATGTACTGAAAAGTTACTGTTTTTGCTTATTAAATTTAGATTAAAAGATATAATACACGTATAATTATGCATATTAATAACAATCAAATTTTAGCGATAGCCTAAATTTCTAAGACAATATTTTCATCAGAATGCATGCCTCGAAATCTTTAACAAACGGAATTTGAGTAAAATTGGGTAATCAATCGGTGATTAGGTATATGAATAACATTATGCGACAAGCTTTCGTTCTATCATCCTTCAACCTCAATTCATGATTTTCAGTGTAAAAGGGCGAATAAATTCGAATGACTTTTTAAAATAGCCGATTTTACACTAAACCAAGCAAAATAATCTTTCTTGGAAGTATTCGGAACATTAACGCACTGCAATAAAGTATAACTAAAATAGAGTTAAAATTGATTTTTCGATCAGTTATCGGATCATTACTGCATTATAAATACGCATAGTCAACTTATTAAAATTCAATGTTAATCATTGTGGCAAATATTGATGTTTGCACGATCTAAGAATTTCAAAATTATTGCACATTGATTCATATGCATATAAGCGCTTGAATCGTCGTTTTGGAAGCGAGTCGATAGATTTCGATTATTACAGTTCTGCTGCGACGGCGTTAAGTTCTTGAAATGAATCGCCATAGTTTACCTGCAATTTTGCTAACCGTAGGCTTTATATTTGGCCGCAGTAAGTTATTTAATATCTTTAATAGAGAATATTTTGTCATACCCAGATCATGTACTTATGAATATTTTATTTAATATTTTGTGACTGTGCGTCAACAACTGATATTGTGTATGCTTCTTTTATCTAATACGTATAATATTTCAACGCTTTCTTTTCTTAGCCAAATGTTCGTCATTCCAAAGAATCGCTGGTGGATCCAACGCTGAATCCGGTGAATTCCCCTACATGGTATCAATCCAGTCGCAGAATCATCATTGGTGCGGGGGAGCAATAATTAGTGAACGACATATACTGAGTGCCGCGCACTGCTTCATTTTCAGATCCGGCAATGCGTTCTACGATGAAAAGACGCACGGTCCATTAATGGTCAAAGCTGGGACAAACGATCTGATGGCAAACCCAAGCAGTTACGTTTATACGGAAGTTGAGGAGCTTATCGTTTCCAGCTACTACGAGAACTCCGACGCTCGTTATTACATTTTTGACTTCTCCATATTGAAGGTTTTATATTGATAATTTCACAACGAACGTTCGGAAGAGATCACTACTGTGAAAATTCAGATAAAATTTTTATAATTCATTTCCATTTTGCAGTTGAGAACGAAATTAAATCTCGTCAGCGATTACCCAAAATTACGTAAGATAGATCTACCAGCTTTCGATGCCGGCATTTCATATGATGGGGAGTACGCGACCATATCTGGCTTTGGAAAGACAAATAATCCAGGAACTTTGGATTTCTACCAGCCAACCATGCTGAGCAA
>UELU01136593.1:3176-18975 GCA_900490025.1 Megastigmus dorsalis | reverse complement strand
GAATAGTCGATGGACTCTTCCCGTCGCTCCCTGAATAGGAGTGGGCGGGAGATGAGGTCGACCACGACGAGGTGCCGGAGTTCACAACGGGCGAGCCCAGCCTGGCTGTTGCTCAACTCGCTAGTGGGAAGGCGCCAGGTCCTGACGGCGTCCCAGCGGAGATACTCGGGATAGTCGGGAAACGACGGTGGAGGGAGTCTTCAGCAAAGAGTGGAAGACGGCGCGACTGATCCTCATTGAAAAAAAAGGGTGGGGATCCCAACTCACCGTCATCCTATAGGCCGTTGAGCCTGTTCAATACACTGGGCAAGCTCTTCGAACTGCTGCTTAGAGCCCAAATTCAGCAGGCTGTACAGAACGCTGGCGGCCTGAATAACAGACAGTACGGATTTAGGAAAGGACGGTCGACGATAGGAGCGATCCACGAGGTGATCGACTCCCACGTAGGCATATTAACGAATAAAAAATTAGCCAAGTTAGCCATTCTGACGCCTTCCACATGTTACGCTCTCTAATACTACGAGTTAGTTTACCACTGCAGGTTGGTGGTTTTATAGATGAAAGTCGTTTGTCAATTAAATCTATTTTTTTGCCTAGCGGGCCGAAAGTACCACTTTCGCGCCCGGGACGGGTTTGAGACAGAGGTAACTTCGGCCTCGCTAGGCAAAAAAATAGTATACACACCATGGGAAGTAAACAAAAATGCCTCAGATCGCATGTTTTTCACCCGAGCCGAAGGCGAGTTCCATGCAAATTTCCATGCGATCTGCGACCATTCTTACTTTTCCTCCCTGGATGTGTAATGTACTATTTCTTCATCCCTCGGTCGAAAGTACGTGTTTTCCGCATCGATTTCACAGCAGAAAACAACATTTTACTATACTGTTAGGAAGTCAGGCGCGCCTCTTGGTGGCGGAACTGAGAATGTAGACGCAGTGTAGAAAACGAATAGAACAAAATAGTACATTACACATCCAGGGAGGAAAAGTAAGAATGGTCGCAGATCGCATGGAAATTTGTTATGACGAACAGCGATCTGAGGCATTCTTTTTTACTTCCCGTGGTGTGTATACTATTTTTTTGTGTAGCGAGACCGAAATTACCACTGTCTCAAACCCTCCCCGGGCGGGAAAGTGGTACTTTTGGCCCGCTAGGCAAAAAGCATATTGATTTTGTTTGACATACTGAGTCTACTAACCTACTTCTTTGGATTCTTACATCTTTTTACTTAAATAAAATGATATCAGAACTAAATTTATCTGATGTTGAGTGTATTACCGACGAGGAAGAAGTCATTAGAGATTTTGAAACAGAAGTCAAGTTAATAATATATCATGAAACTAATTAATAAAGATCGATAAAAAATAAATAGATTTGTATTTCTCTTTTTTTTTATAAATTAAAAATGCTTTTTTATTTGAAAAATATGAAAATACGCTTGTGCATGTTTTTTCGATAGCCGCCTCCGACCACATGAGCACTCGCTCCGCTCGTGCATGTCAAAGTCAGTAGCTGTCGAACTATCATCTACGCGCTCGCGCGCTGAAGTTGGGTACGGTAGTTGTCTTCTGCACGGTGCTGCTTGGCTGGAGAAGTTGACTAGAGGTGTCCGTTCACAGTGCAGGTTAAGATGGAAGATTTTTATTGATTCCAGGAATTTTACGTATCTCGGTTACACCCAATAAGCACGAATGCATGAAACCAATCACCATTCCTCTGACAAGGTCAAAATGATGTAAATTCATTAGAGATGACGGTCTCCGAACACCAGCTACGTTGACACCGTTCGTAAGCACGGTGCATTTGTTCTTTAATTACACTATCTTTCGTACACCGTTCATTCATACTGTTGGATGCTCGCAATATGTACAACTATAAATACCATTATACCATCTGCTTGAAAATATGTCATTAAAGACATCATGTTGGCCTATTATAGAAGTTAGTATATGAAATTCTGTACTCGGTTCTGTATTTACATCACCAGAAACCACATCTTCCTATAGACAATAAGATAATAAAAATAAATATTTGTTTTGTAATTATTTATTTTATTAGGTTAATTTTAGTTCTTTTCACATTAATTATATTAAAATTTTTTAAATAAAATTCTGTCTCTTAGCTTATTAATTTTATTTAATTTTCTCTTATTCTATAATTTTTTTTATAAACTTCTAATTAATTTTCAATAATTATTACAAACAATTTTTTTAAAGTATTGTACTAGTATACATCATATTTTAATAATAATGAAAAATAAATAGGTATATCTTTTAATAAAGGTTATATTTTACAATTATAGTTTTACTTACTGTTTTATCACAAACATTTTCATTACATAAGACTTGTGGACCAAATTCAACTTTTCTTTTCTCGTCAAACATCGTACGATATTCTATAGTGCGAGGCACAAGTTTTTGAGAACCTGCCTCGTAATATGATTGTCAAAATTGAAACGATGCATAGAAACTATTAACGCTTAATATTATAATGAATATTCTAATGAATATATTAATACTGTACCTCTTTTGTATAAAATTATTTAATATATCCTTTTTGTGTGGAAACGCGACTACAATCCTCAATGAGCTTTTTAAATTATAAAATGCTTTTAATTTTGGCAATACTATAGGGTTAGTCAAAAAACAAATGAAATCTGTTTTGTTTATAAGTGCTTAGTTCTAACCGCTTCAGAAATGATGACTTACAGAAATAATTATATCAAATAATAATATATAACTTTATCAGTGTCATCGGTGCCGCCGTTTAATTAAGATATAACTGCAAAATTTCTAAATAAGGATAATATTGCACGTGCAAAGCGCGTTTGAGATTCACTAGTGTCATAAAATAGGTACACACATATTGACTTATGGAAAGTGGAAAGGCCTTTCTGTGTTTGAATTGTGATTAAGTCTAATAGAAAGAGAAAAAAGTACAATATAACTTAATTAGAATTAATTTATAAATTTATAAATCATATATGATTAAAAGATTATTGAAAATGAGCCTGAATAACACGATGGAAACTAAAGAAGCGCATGTATATATTCATTTACCGTCTGAAAAAACTGGTGACAAATTTTCACGACAAATTGTGACAGCAAGTTGCTTAAAAAAATTTGATTACGCTTCTTACAACGAAAATTGTAATCTGTATAAAGATGTAATTTTGAAATATAAACGCACATCAGACAGTCAAAAGCAGAAGTGTTTTGTATTATATGCAGGGGGTATGTCTGTATTGATGGCTATACAATTTTTAATAATACATCATATAATTTCTGAGGTTCTCACTTTATAATTTGTGCTTTTACAGAAAGTTACGATCATGTTAATGATTATATAAATTCATCAAATAAAAGGTTTCCAATTCCAAAAGTTAAAGCAGATATTGATTGTCAGTGCATTTATTTACCAGATGCTGCATCTTTAAGCCACTATGAAATAGTTTTGCAAAAAAATGAACAGAATGATAATGGGATGATATAGTTACAAAACAATATTTCATGCAAAGCTAAAAAACCAAGTTTATTTATTACCCGCATGAGTATGGGGAGCAGATGATTTGGCTAAACGTTGCGTGAGACAGCAAAAAGGAACTATGGATCAAATACCACTGTCCCCGAGAACAAGAGAAGTGATTGAGAACGAATTTCGACATTTTTAAAAAAATAGAGGATACGCGAACAATTTAATTAATGACGAAATGGCCAGCACAAACACATACCATCATAATGCGATAATGTCTGCAAGATCGAAAATAAAACGAGCTGAAATTCGTCAAGTAGATGATGTTGCGTTATTTGAAGCTGCACTGTCAACTTCAGCAACTGCAAATGTGCAGCTGACAGAAGAAGACCCGTTGGCAACCGGCGACGCGGTACACAATTGAAAAGATATTTTTAAAATATAAATGTGTGTAAATGTATACAAACATATAAATACATAACTTCATTTTTATTAATACTTTTACTAATGTAGTGTTAAAATTTAATTAACAGGTTAAAGGTGTCGAGATTAATAAAGTATTTAATAAATACATATTATCAATGTTGATTTATGCACTTTATTCCTACTATCTCCGGTTGAATATATCCGCAAGGAATCCGCGTGGAAATTTTGCGGAGATCTGCCTAGGATTCAGCAAAAAATTCTTGCGGATTTTTTCCCAATTCGCCGCGTGACTTACTAAGGAATCCTGAGGAATCTACGCGGAATCCACATGGAAATCAGTCCCAAAACACTACGTAGATTTCCGCGTAAATTTCTAGCGGCTTCAATTTACTAAAAATTGAAATTCTCATAGGTTTTGTGACCTTTATAGGCGATACCATACGGATGATAACACTCAAACTGGGGGATTAAACTTTAGTATTCGAATTTTTAATATTTAATTAAATTTAACCTATCAAGGTCCTAAAAAACAGTTTTTTTTGCAAGTTATTAGAATCACTAGAAATAATCAATATGAATATATATATATATATGTGTATATAAGAAAATGCGCGTAAGTATAAGAAAATGTACGAAAGTGTAAGAAAGTGTAGAACAAGGCGTAAAACTGATGTACCGTGATACAATATGAATACATATAAGAAAATGTGCGAAAGTGTAAGAAAATGTGTACAAGTGCTACAAAGTGTGAGAAAGCGTTGAATAGTGTGAACAAAATATATTACCTTGATGAAATATTAACAAATGTAAGGAAATGTGCAAAAGTAAAAAAAAAATGTGCGAAAGTATTACAAATTGTGAGAAACTGCATCCGTTTGAAAATACGAGAAAATATGTGTAAGTGTAAGAAAATCCGCGAAAGTGTTATAAAGTGTATAAAAGTGCGACAAATTGAAGATAAACGCGAGAAACTGTAGTACTGTGATGAAATATGAAAAAATGTGTAAAAGTTTACAAAAACGTGCAAAAGTGTAAAAAAGTGTAAGAAAGTCTGAGAAAGTATCTAAAAGTGCGAGAAATTGTAGTACCATTATAAAATATAAACAAAGGCGCAAAAATGTAAAAAATGTACAAAAGCGTAAGAAAATGTAAAAAAGTGTTGAAAGCATAGAAAAATGGGAAAAACGGTTGTACCCCAATAAAATATGAATAAATATAAGAAAATCTGATAATGTGTAAGAAAATGTGTAAAAATTTTAAAAAGTATGAGGAAGTATAAAAAAATTCGAGTAACTGTAATGCACTAAAAATACGTTTTAATATAAGAAAGTGTGCAGAAGTGTATGAAAATATGGTAAAGTGTAGAAAAGTACAACATAACTGTAGAAAAATGCGGGAAACTGTAATGCTCTGCAAAATATGAATAACTGTCAAAAAATGTGCAAAAATGTGAGATATTGAGGAAACATATAGTAAAGGGAGAGCAACTGCAAAACGTGAAAAGTATGAAAAATTGTAAGGAAATATGAGAAAGTGTGAAATGTTCTGGAATAATAAAAACTATCATTTTTATATTTTTGGTATACAATTGTACAATAATGTGAGAAAATGTGTGTTAATATGGCATGCATAAAATGGATTTTTTAATGAACTGTAATAAAAGGTGAGTAAATGTAAAAAAATGTATGAAAACGTAAGTAACAATAGGATTAAAGAAACAAATGTTGTTGAAGAAAATGTGAAAATATGTAGATAACTATAAGAAAATGTATAACAGAAATGATTATAATTATTGATTCTCTGGGAAAGTGTTGAAAATGTTCCAATTATTACAATAATTTACGTTTCCTTAAATTTCTACACACTTTTTTCACATTATCCTACATTCCTTTACATTTATTATTTCCACTAGGGGTACTATAGCTGCTTTATAGGTAAAAGCATTAAATTGTATACAATGCTACTTTATATTATCTATAAATCTTACTATTACAACAACTTTTATTTATATTTCGAACGTTAAAATTAATTTTGAATTTCGTGCACGTTTACCCACTGGGGCAGTATCGTCGCCTGTTACTTTTAGTTAAATATCTAATGATTAAATTATTATTTCATAAATAATATGTAATGCTTGGTACATATATAATTTATATTATCTGTCTGGTAAAGTTTCTAGAAAATATTTCAATGACATCTTAAAGGTCTCCGCGCATATGTCTTGTGCAGTACTTATTGCTTGACGCTGCACATCGAATACATCCAATTAGAAGATGCTTTATTTTATATTAGACGCGACAATAACACATATAATGTTTATATTTATGAAATGTTCCTTATTGAAATGTATTTTTGTATAAGTATACAATATATTCGATTAAAATATTTTAGAAACATTAAGAAAACTTTGCCAAAAAGGTTTTATAACCTACAGCTATAATGTTTTAACGCATCATTTCCAAAACATTATATGTATCATTAAAATATTTCTGCACGGGTATATAAAATATTTAATAAAAATATTTCAGCAAGATTATGAAATCTTTTTCAAAAACGTTTTAAAACCTACAATTACAATGTTTCAAGGCAATTTTTAAAAACATTATGAAATGTTCCTCGCAATATATTCTTACAAGGATATAAAATGTTTTATTGTAATGTTTCAAAAATATTTTGAAAACCTTTTCAAAAAAGGTTTTGTAACCTACAATTACAATGTTTTAACGTAATTTTTCAAAAATATTATGAAATGTTTCTTTAAAATGTCTTTGTACGAAAGAATATAAACTGTTTTATTAAAATATTTAATGAATATTTATAAAATTTTTTCAAAAAGGTTTTATAATCTACAAATATAATGTTTCAAAGTAACATTTTAAAAACATTATGATATTAACATTCATAATATTAACATTTTAAAAATATTATGACATGTATCTTTAAAATGTTTCTGTACGAGTATTTCTTAAAAATATTTCAGCAAGATTTTAAAATATTTAGAAAAAATGTTGTAATATCTAGAATTTTAATATTTAATATAAATATTTTTTGATATACGTGTCCGTAAAGTACGCACTTACGGACTGTTTTGAGTCCGTAAAATTTACACACTTTACGGACTGTTTTCTGTCTACAAAACAGTCCAAAAAGTGCGTTCTTTACGGACCATATATCAAAAAATAATTAACTACTATTAAAATAGAAAACTACTATTAAAAATATAATAAAAGGTATTTGCAAAATATTTTTACATCTATATCCAAAAATGTTTTCAATAAAAGTTTTGTCAATGTTTCAAAATATTTCCAATAAAATATTTGTAATAATGTATTTCTAAAATATTTTTAAAATATTTCTTAAAAAACATTTGTTAACTCTGTAACTAAAATCTTTTAAAGATATTTTTGAAAGTTTTCTAAAATGTTTTAAAATACATAAATATTTCAAAATATTTCATATGCTGTTAGCAGCAGCTCAATTACTCGCTGGCGTAACTCTGGCATTGTTGCCCTGACGGGCAGACGTAGCGACTGGAGATCTCCAGGGCGGCATCTTCATGAATCTGACGACGAGCCAGTCCCGCGTGCCGGTTGTCGGCGCTAACCGAAAGAGCATGTGATAAAACGTGTATCGCCACGGCTCGCACCTGTGAAAAGTAAAGAAAATATTTTTATATTTCTCTCTATATATCGGGCTCTCTTCGTTTCGTTATGAAGTGTATGCATAATCTACTTGATTATTTTGGCGGGTTAATCTTTTTGAACGATTCGGTTGTATGCCGAACAGATGCAATGAATATAGTACATTACGATACTGGTGGCCTAAGTGGCACTTTCCGGTATAGTGTGTATTAGCGCCCGAGCGTACCGAGGACGCTAAACGACGTGCTTTGAAGGGCTGCTTAGGACACGAGTATCGTACAATATTTTATAACACTGACTAGCATAAATCCGATGTCACGCCTATCCATGCCATAAGCAGTCCATTATTGCACTGTGAAGTTAGCGCCCGAGCGTAGCGAGGACGATTAGCACGGTGCCATAATGGACTACTTATAGGTCACTGATAAGCGTGACATCGAATGTATGCCTCGCAGTGCTATAAAAATTATTAATTTGAATTTAGGATAGTTTAGATGTTTTTTTCTTTTTTTATGTATGAGAAAGCTCTTTTATAGTATTGCTACAAAGTCTTGATAGATTAGTGTATTTTTTATGATATTCATAATAAATCATTTTTAACTATAACTGCGGATACTTTGTACCTAGTAGTCAGCGATAATTAAAAAGACTAATCCGTAACGATCGACGGAAGTTTTTTTTCCAATTGATGACTAGCTTAATTTTCTCCTGCAGGTGCAAAGTAGCGTTATCTGATTATTATGATCCCTAAGAAAATAATAACCACCTGCTCTATTGTCTGAGAAAGTTAATGAGATAAAATTATTTTCTATAAATGTAAGTATAATTATGCAATTCCCACTTTAATTGGATCATTAATTGGTTTCGATCAAATTTTTTGCGGTTCGCAGAAGCGAACATGTGATCGCAAGGGATTTTATGAAAATTCGTATTCCGATAAAAAGTTCTAACTTTAAAGTGGACTAATGTTAAAATTTGTAAGAAGACATTTAATGTGTAACTGGAAATCAGAAACGATATTGAATTTATATAAATTAATTATTTTTGAGCCGATTTTTCAAACTGGAAAATTGTGAAATAAATTTTCCAAGATCACGAGAGACCAGAACCTTTCCAAATTATTCAGTTGTCGTCACCAGATATAATCTCTTCCAGACGACTAAATTTATGCACACACAACAGCCAACGTCTATGTCTATTGAATTAATGCATTGAGAGATTTGTTTTACAGATTGACTAACTTGTAAACTGCATAGGGACACGCGTCTAGCAGCGCACCGTCGAAGGCCTCGTACAACTGGGAATTTCCGATCCTACGTACTCCATTATCAGACGGTAAGGAGGCCAAGTAGGTGGCGTACCTGTCGAAATACTCGCCATAGAATCGCTTCATGTCCTCGTCCATGGCTTCGCGCATTTTGTCGAAGTGCTGCGTCTGACCAGCCAATAAATTGCTCTCCCGCGTGAAAGAGCCTATAATGGGATTAGAGCGATGTGATTAGACTGTTAAGATTGTTTACTCTGCTTAATATGACACATGACTTTGCATACGAAAAGAATAACATAGTATTGTAATATTCAGAATTATATAGACGCTTAGATTTCGTTCATTGGTCTACAATGAAGTTTACGACCAAGATGCGCTTTTGCACCAACAAATTACGAAAGTATTACATTACATGTATTTTTATGTTGATTAGATAATTTTTAAATATGTATACATTATGTAGCATCGATGTTTAGATGGTTAATATTCCATGCTCATTTATCAATACATCCTACGAGATATTTTCTAATAAAGAATAAATGTTGCGCCTATAGTTGATCGTTTAATAAAAAATCTTGTAGGGACAATAACAGTTATAAATTTTTTTCTAAATAAATTGACAATATTTTTGACGACGTCGAGAAAAAGGAAAAAAGTAGTGCTCTATACTCACCAGGTATGAAGGAGACGGCGCTGAGGCCGTATTTGCCAAGCTCGACTCTAAGCGAGGTGGTCCAAGCCTGGAGGGCTGCTTTGGTGGCCCCGTAAACCGCGATTCCAGGCAGTGGCGCAAGAGCACAGTGGCTCGTGACGTTGATTATGCGGCTCGAGTGTCTGCGCATTGTCGACATCAGTTCTCTCGTTATCGACATCGTGCCCAGTACGTTTACCTCCATCTGGGACCTTGCCTGGTGCTCCAGCTGCCACTCGAACTCGCCGAATATCATCACCCCGGCGTTGTTCACCAGGGCTCGCAGTTCTGCAGCGGATGCCGACCGAGGCACATTATATAAATCATGATTATTCATGAGTCGGTCGATTGTCAATTTGTGAAGGGCAGAGGGGCTTCCATATATGAGATTCGACAGATTGTCGAGAATTCTATATATGCGTTTAGCAAGAATTAGGCACGATGTTGCTTGTTATTTAATAAATATAGCTATATAGACTCTGGTAGAAAATTAACGGGTTCGACTAGTGAAAAGTCTAAGTTTTAGCCATTTCAGTATAGCAGAAAACTATTAAGAATCTGATATAAACTGGCTAAAAACCCGATAACCTTAAAAGTCGTAATATTCATTTACACACATAAATGTATAAGTAACTGTATATATAACATTACTGTAGTAAGTGGCATACGGACGAGTATAGTTGCGACGTTTACGGTTTCATACTTTTTTCGCTCAATTTTCAATATTTTAACATTTGGCAAGTTGAGTCCAATTCCGTGAACTACAAAGAGTTGGGCTCAACTCGAAAAATGTTAAAATATCAAAAATTGAACGAAAAAAGTGTGAAACTGTAATCATCGGTAACTATGCTCTCCCTCGGCTTCCCGATAAGGGGACGACGAAGTCACTAAAATTTTAAATTTCCCGCCTTTACAACATCGAAATACTCAGAAGATATTTCAAACTTTTCTCTTTAACAATTTAACCAATTGACTTGAAACTTAAGTGGATGATAGAGTGAACATAAATGAGAAGTGCGTTCAGCCCAGGAATTGCCGATAAATTACGTAAATGTATTATTTTTGAAACATAATTTTTCGGAAATTTCTGGGTTGAGTGCGCTTCATTTATGATGATTATACCAGCTCTTAAATTTTCAAGTCAATTGGTTAATTTGTTAAAGAGAAAAGTTTGAAAAACTTGATACCGGCAAAACGACAAAAAAACATATCTTTTAAGCTTTTATAGTTCACTTATTCATTACTATGTATTAAATTTGCATGCAAGGACGTCTTTATGAAAGTGTTTGTTACATGTCTGACGACGCCGCGGCCACATGCACTACCGTTCGGTCTGTTTCAGAGTTACGTGGTCACTTTGATGCGCAGTATATTAGGCAACTAGGACAACAAGGTAATTTCGCATAAACGGGTTTTTAACCAGTTTCTGTCAAAATTTACCGTCACCAGGTAATGGGGTTTCTAGCTCGGAGTACTCTATTTTACCAAATGTTACCGATACTAACTTAATCACAGTTTTCTTTGAAACTAAGTACTAAAATCACATGAAACTTTGTATAGATATTGGTAGTGCATAAAGGAATGGGAAACAACTAATAAAAATGGAATGAAATAGAGAAATCTATCATTTTTCTTGTACAAACAGAGATGTTGGACCAATGAGTTCCAAGAAAACTGTAAGATGGTGCTACTAAAATTGAGATCTTTGCTTCTCAGAAAATAATACGGTATTTTTGATAAAAAAAGTAGTTGTCCCCAATTCTAATCATAATAAAGAACATGTATAAATGTTTTTATCAGTAAAAAGAAATTAATATGCTCTAAAACTTTGATGCCATGACGCGATCGAAGTTTTAGACCGGATTAATATCTTTTTACTTTTTTTTTATAAATGATTTTTATTACTATTAGAATTGAGGATAACTATTTTTTTTACAGAAAATGCCGTATTATTTTCTAAGAAGCAAAAAACCTCTTCTTAGCACCATTAATACCTATCGGTAAAGCAGGGTACTCCAATATCCTCTTAAATAGAAATTAGTGGATGTGCTACAACTATAAGGTGTACATACAATGTTGTTATGTATTTCTTGCTTGTGATATCGAGTCTGTAATATAAGGAATTTAAATTGAAAAGAATTTCAATGTAAATTATAAGTGATTTAGTGTACTTTTGATGAATAACTTAAACAATTACTGTGTATTGAGTTTTACCATAATTTTTAGCACAAAATATATATATTTACAGAAAAGATATACCGCGGTCATACCGATATCATTACAATTGAGCTCCTGTATATGAATGCTACTTTTTATGATACTATACTCGTGATCGAACTTTAAGCGGTTATAAGATTTAAGCGGTTGCTGACGAAGCGGTTTAACCCATTTCTTCCCAAGCGGCCATTTTATAGTCGATTATTATAATGTTTTTCTGATTCTTCATCAAATTAAAACCGCCATTTTGAAATTTTCCAATGGAATTTTCAAAATTCTGACTTCCGAATCCTAAAGAGCGGACAATTTTACTTCCGAAAAGTGCTATTGGTTAATATTATTATTATTTTTTTTTGTTTTTGACAATTTTTTAGGCAAAAAACCAATCGACTATAAAATGGCCGCTTGTCAAGAAATGGGTTAAACCAATATACTCATAACTCGCATAAAATTTACTACAAAAAAAAAGAAAAAGAAAAAAGTCACACGATATAACTTCCTCTTTGCCGTTTCAATATCGATAAGCACGCGCTGCGCGACATATTCACCTAGCTGCTCATCCTTAAGAATAACCTGGAGCGCCTTGACAAAGGCCTGGACACTGGCCACATCGGTGATGTCCAGCTGATGTATCGTTACTCCTGTCTGTGTTAGATCGTTGACTGCCTGACCGGTTGCATGAAGAACACCCGCGAAAACTTTGGCGCCCTGTTCCCGACAGTGTAAGGCGAGACTGTAGCCGAGGCCCGAGTCGCATCCCGTTATCACAACCACCTGCTTCGGGTTCAATCGGTTTCTTCTGGGCCTCCATCGTCTGCATAGATGGTATACCGCTCCTGTGTGTCATAGATAAGGATGTATAATTTGCGTTTTCTTTTTTGTTTAGGTGGAATTATAGCTGAAGAATATCTGGGATGATGGGCTTTTCTTTGATGATTGTATACAAACGATTTCATATTTAAATACGTGTTGATATATATATATGTCTATTTATTTACATTACCGCAGAAACATCGATGCGATATACTACGATAATATATCTCACTTGATTTTTCGAAAGCTTATTCTTATCCTAAACATTAATCAGCTATAATTTTCAAACTTATTATTGAACCCGAAATTAGAGTATTGAATTTATTTTTACATCACAGTATTGATCTTCATTTTATAAGATACTATATTGCAATTGAATAATAAACCTTGGTGTACGGGTACATAATATGTTTGGTTTAGATTTCCACTCAAAGAATGATTGTAAACATTTTAGTTATTTGAATATTTGATCTCGAGTGTTTTCGCTTACCTTCGTTGATAATATCTTTAAACAGTAATTCTATACGCTACATATACCTATATAAATATATATATATATGAAATATTCGATTAACAACTTCAAACTGAATAATAAACTGATAACAATATCTCACTCAAAAATATCGCAAATAATATCAACATTGAATTTTAAATATATATTTTAAAAAAAAATCTTGCAACGAAGTCAATAGCACTTATACCAGCACAGGACAAACTATACACACGCACACACACACACATATATATATATATATATGTGCGTGTGCGTGCGTGTGTGTCCGTGTGTGTGTGTGTGTGTGTGTGTGTGTGTGTGTGTGTGCGCGTATACTCCCTATAGGCAACACGTCTTCTGCACTAAAAATTCTCGCTGCAATCACTACAGGCTGCAGAGCTCGACTTACAGCAGAAGCTGACAGCGGCGGAAAGCTGAGCCTCGAGCTATACGTTTGCTGGAGCAGGCGTGCCGAGCTATATGTGCCGCTATATATATATATAGGATGCACACACACGCGGTGCAGCGGCGGCGACTATACGGCAAGCGCGCCATTATTACGAATGTAGATTTGAGCGCGCGCGTATCGAACTCACCCAGAATAGCAGCGGTCAAACCGGTAGCTAGCAGGTACCATCTCTGTCCTTGACTCCAGAAATCTCCAAACCGCCATGAGCTCATCCCGCTCCTTCCAGTCTGTATGTACTTCTCGATCGCCAAACTCGTGACTCCGATATTCTTTTCTTCGCTTCTCGATGTATACTTTCGGATGTTGCTTTCGAGGCTTGGGGAAACAAGAAATTGGTAGGTATAATAGCGTTATTAGAAGTCGCTCGCGAGCCTTGGCTTCCTTTGCCTACTCACGAATGACGATCCTTATATAGGTAGCCGAATGGCCCCCCAAAAAAGATCCGAGGATCGAACCTTGCGAAGCTAATGGACTCCCCACTCTTACCTCGCTCTAGTCAGATATATATCACGAGCTTAGTTCTGCGGTTGTTCCTTCTTCAACTCCCTTTCTTGTATTGCAGGAGCGTGCATGGATTTATATATCAGACGCGAGGAAATGTGATTGTAAAATGAATCATCGGCTCGTGGAAAATTCGTAATTTTTTTTTCATCGTCTGCAGTGTTTGGAGCGCCGGTGAACGTTACGGAAATTTCGAAGTATCTTTATACAAAATTTTATACAGATATCTTGCCTGTTGCTACTCGACTCAGCGCATCCTATGATAATTGTGTTAGAATAAAGAAATGAATTTTTCAAATTAATTGTTAATATTTTACAAACTCATGATGAAATATGTGATACTATCGGCCTTCTTATCTTATCTTACATTCTTATCTTTCCATTTAATAATTATGCAAAAATGGATACGTGCAAAGTGAGTTGAATTCTTAAGAGCGCCTATACAAGAGTGTCTGCAATTTTTTTTATAATTTAAGTTATTGAAACCCTTACATCGGCAAAAAAATTATTAAAGTATTTGATGTAGAAAGTGGATCAGCAAGGGTTAACGTGAATAATTTTTTATTTTGCAGAAATTTTAAAATTTGTAATCTTTCTGATAAAGAAATAATGGGCTAAATAGGTATAATATTCGGATTTATCATGCATTATTAGTGAAATATAAAATGAATAGGTATTAGTTATAAATTCGGATGGGTATTAAACAAAATGTATTAAAATCAACATAATATAAAAACAATTTACCAATCTATAATAAAAGAATTAACGAGTTTTGTACACCCAATGATCAATTTGTTTGTATTTTATTTTATTTACAAAATCTTAGTTGCTAGTAACTTAAAAAATCTATGTAAAGCTAATTCTCAATAATTAAAAAGACTATGAATTTTCATAACAAAACAAATTAAAATAAACAAAAATTAATAATTACAATAAATCATAATACGTATTTGCGATATTCCTTTTTATCTCTTTTTTCTTAAAATATATTATTTTTTAAAAACTGAAAAAGCTAGATAAATAAAAATATTCTCTCGACTTATTGTTATTCTTATCTGTCTATATCAGCAGCCATAAATGTGTTTATGTACACATAGATTCAATATAATGTATACATATTTAAAAATTATCTAATCAACATAAAAATACATTTAATGTAATTCTTTCGTAATTTGTTGGTGCAAAAGCGCATCTTGGTCGTAAACTTCATTGTACAACAATATATGGAATAGACCAATGTACGAAATCTCGAAAGAGTCTATATAATTCTGATTATTACAATGCTATGGTTGTTTTTTTCGTATACTTACGTACAAAACCAATGAGACATGTATCACATTAAGCAGAGTAAACGATCTTAACAGCCTAATCACATCGCTTTATCCCCATTACAGGCTCTTTCACGTGGGTAAGCAATTTACTGGCTCGTCGGACGCAGCACTTCGACAAAATGCGCGGAGCCATGGACGAGGACATGAAGCGATTCTATGGCAAGTATTTCGACAGGTACGCCATCTACTTGGCATTAATTCAATAGATATAGTCGTTGGCTGTTGTGTGTGTACATAAATTTGGTCGTCTGGTCCCGAGATTATATCTGGTGACGACAATTGAATAATGTGGAAATGTTCTGGTCTCTCGTGATCTTGAAAAATTTTATTTCACAATGAAGTGCCGGATGCAATAAGGGGATCTGCGCTCGAAAACGCTGAAAACTATTGTCCACGGAACGAATTTTGAAAATTGTTCAAATTTGAATTTTACCGATTCATACTTGTAAAGAATTTTATTGTGCATCTTTTTTGCATTG
>UELU01136588.1:0-16426 GCA_900490025.1 Megastigmus dorsalis | reverse complement strand
CGTTACTTGCATGCCGAAGATCAATTTCCATCAATAAAAAAGTTGCGAAGTTATATGAAACGAATTGAGAAAATTAAATATCTGAAACTTTCGATTTTTTCCACTTTCCTCCCCTCATAGACTATTTTTCTATTTTCCGATTTTCCCGAAACTTGTTGTACTGGTTACGTACATGCCGAAGATCCATTTCCATCAATAAAAAAGTTGCAAATGTTATACGCAACGAATTGAGAAATTGAAATAGTTGGATTCTCGATATTCTCGATTTTCATCCCCTACTAAGGGTAGTTCTTGGTGTCCTACATTGCTGAAAATGTTTTTACGGTATATGCTTACCCCCTAGAACCTATATCTGCAGTATGGAAGCAATTAAAAAAAAAAAAATTTCGTTGCATGTCAACGATGCAAACTTCAGACTCATTGTTCTTAAAGAGAAATACGTTAACTCAAATAGCAAAATAAGGCATAAACTTATTATTTTGCCAAAGGTAACCAAAGCTGTTAGTGATAAAAGTAGTTACATTAGAGCTATTAAGTTGTTCAACAAATTGCCAAATGATCTCAAATCCTTAAATATGGGGATAAAATCTAGAAATAAGTTAAAAAAGGTTATCTTATTATAGCTTCTAAAGCTGAAAGTCTCTTTAGGATGAGATGAAACGTGAATGTCAATGTTAACATCGATGATGTTGTGCTTGCTGCGAAAGGGGGCTAGACTATTCCCATAGTCAAGTACCGTGTCATTATCGTCTACAAATATTAAGTCAATCCATGTGTGAGAAGTCTCAGTATGATGTGTCGAGCCGTGCTGAATGATCTTAACAGAGAGTTCGTCAGCTAATCGCTGAGCGAACTCAACCTCAACGAACAGAATCGCCAGTCGTCGACAACAGGTCTGCATTAAGATCACCCATAATCAACTTGTGGCTGTAATTATCACAAAGGTCTCTCAGAGAAATGTGGAAGTCAGGTTCGCAATTAAAAGCTATTTTTGGAGGCCGATAAATAACACCAACTAGGATTGCTATCCTTTTGAATTTTACAGAAGATGAATTCAGGAATACCTGGCTTACCAGGTCTTGTGCTATTGGATTAAGCAAGAATTTTAACTTTATAGTCATTATGAATATAAAGGGCACCACCACCATTCACGTTACGATTCTGAGGTAAAACACTAAACCCATCGATCTGTATGAGTCTGTAATCCACGACTGGGCCAAGCCACGACTCGGTAATTCGGAAAAGATGGTAAGACGGATTATCGCTAAGAAATTGACAGAATTGCGCAATGTGAGCTCTGAGGGAATTCACATTGAGAAAGCCCGCTCTCAGTCCACTCTCCTTCACCACACCAGTAACTCCCCGCCGCAGTCACTTGGTAGCCACAGCCGCGCCACAAGTATTAGGCTGGCCGCTCTCCTCCTCTGCTGGAAAGTGAGGACAGAGCGCCCATTCTCTCTACAGTACGCATCAGCAATGACGCGCAAGTCCGCAGCGGAGGTAAAGATATGCGCGGGCTTACCACCCTTCTTCCTAACCAAAAATCTGCCACCACTGTGCCACATGTATTTAAAGCCAAGCCTTAAAGCCAATTGCTTTAAGCTCAAGAATTCACTATACACTTCGGGCTGCAGTAGTTCACTGATGTAAATTTTACGATCTGGCAAGTGGCTGGCAGATTCCGAGCCAAGAAGAGAGGACTTAACGTCGGAGGTGGTGAAGTAATTGTTGGTGAAAGCGTGTTTAGCGCGAAGGATGTCCAAAACGCGTTTTTTACTGGTGAGTCGAATCACGCAAGACGGCGGTCTCCTCGATCGCGATACCGTGCCATCCCCAGGCTCCTCACCTCGCCCCCCGCTCACGCCTCGAGACTGCAAGACGCGAGCACCAACGATTTCCTCCCTCTCAAGAGTAGGGAGGACAGTGTTAAGCACTGCGAACGCAACATTATCAAGATTTGTAGTCGTCGAGGCATAATCAATTATTCCATTCACTAGAAATTCGCAGCACTCATCACTATCGATGGAACCTGCGACACAGCTCTCACGACGTGAGCGGCGAACCGGTGCAGATTTTGTTGTGGAGCCTAAGGAGACAAAAACCTGTGACTCATTATTTAAATTTAACTTTGCATTTTCATTTTCGTCAATATTTGCTAATTTATTATAAGTAGATTGCTTAGTCAAAAGTGAGACATCATCAACCATGGTCGATATCTTACGCAGAAGTGTGTTTGATCTGATCCTTTATCATTATGCAAGCCCTCCAGCTGGGACGACTGCACATCCAATTTTCGCTCAAGAGACTAGACTTGTGCACTAAGGTTATTCATCAGCTGATTGACTGCTGGTGTGTCAGCTGGAAAATTTGAAGTAATGACATCAAGCCTCTGCTCAATCCGAGATTGAAAATCGGCCAATATTCTTCCAAGGAGTTCAAATTGCGCGCCAACAAGATTGACCAGGGTTGATGATATGCTGGTATTAACGGCGGAGAATTTGGACGCATTCAATTTATTGGTGTTAGCATGCTGAATGGTCTTAGCTGGCGTTGAAGTATACAGTAGTGAAGAGGAGGGCGCCTGCACGCCGGCAACCCGCTGTAGTTTTGCCGGAGTCTCCTCAGACGCCTGCGCGCCGGCAACCCGCTGCACACACAACTTGCGCGCAAATTATTTAAGACTGATTTGTAAATAGTTAATATATCTGAGTAAGCGAATCTGTGATATCATAGCAAGTGCAATAACAATCTCGACTTGATGTAATTTTATTGTATTTGAAAGGAAAATATGTGTAATTATGTATGTTATACTTTTTTGTAAATATTTACAAATAAACAAAAAATATCTATCTCTCTCGCTCCCGCTCACGCTAATGCTATCGGCCCTTGACTTTGTCTTTATATTTGAATCTGATGAGTTCGTGCTTATATTTACACTTCTGCTGCTACGTTCCGAACAGATGGTCATATACTTTCGTGTCTGCTTCGATTTAACAGAAGTCAGACACGAAGCATGACCCCATTTATTACACTTTGCGCATGTTATAAGTGCTGAATCCGTGCGTGACTTCCTTTTGCAAAAGGCACAAGACTTCTTCTGCTCCATTTAAATAATGTTAATGCTGCCCTCTTACGGCGAAAATTAATTATTTCAACCGCAACGGTGTATTGAGAGTAACGGAGCGAACAAGGCAAACACACTTATGTACACAATTAACTTATATCACGCACCTGCTGACTCTTGGGCATGCGCAGAACCTCAACAGAAATGTCGCCGTCACGGAAGCAGTTGGAAAAAGTAGTTGGAAAATGCAGCAAAGCAATGCAAGCGCAGCACCCCCAGTGAGGATTACTGTGGAGATGATGGCTTGTATATAGGCGCACGCAAGATACCTGCAACAAAAACGCCCGAAGGCATGTGGGCTGCAGTATCAAGCCGAAAAGCCAGAGCAACACGAAAGACGTGCGAGCACAGAGACTTACGAGAGAGAGAGAGAGAGAGATTGACAGCGATAGAGAGAAATATAGAGAGATAGACAGAGATAGACATAGATAGGCATAGAGACAGTGGGAGGGAGAGGGGGTGGGGTGATTGACAGAGAGAGAGAGATAGAGAGAAATAGAGCGGGATAGACAGAGATAGAGAGAAATAGAGATAGACAGATATAGAAACAGGTAGGCAGAGATAGACAGAGAGATACATAGAAGGAGAGAGACACAGAGAAACAGATACAGATAGATAGATATTCTTTTATTCGTATAAGTATACAAAAATGATATAATATTTGAGTATAACAATACATTTCAAATAATAAACGTTCACAATAATACGCTTCATCAGTCTTATAGGAAATTGCATTCATTCTTTCTATGATATCGCAAGCATAATAACTTGATCAGTCTCAAAATCAGTCTTAAAATATGTCTCGAACCTTACAATTCTTAAGAGTCTTATATTAAAAATACAAATACACAAAATTACAAAAGCAGTCAATATCTACATTACAAACATTTAAAAATAAAAAGAAACATTTACTTAATCCAGTCATTAAATACACACGCACTCCAATAAATACACTCACACTTTTAAAAACATTGTATAGGGAACAAAACAAAATAAGTTAACATAAACTCATCTGCTTGCCCCTAGTGCGAGGTCTAAGTCAGAATTTTTGTTCTTAATAGTCCTAAGATTATCACAGGTTTAGTCTCCGGGTGACTAGGAATCGATTTCAAGGAGATGTTTGAGGACCGATGCCATAAAACCGCGCAAAGATGGAATGTTGCGCAGATTGTTTGGGAGAGAGTTCCAAAAGCGCGCCCACTGAACCTTGAAAGATCGCATATCAGTTTCCGTACGCACTCCTGACATCGAGAGTTCTTGTGCATCACCCCTGCTAGTGCACCTAGACTGGTGTTTATGAAAAAATTCCGCCAAATAAGCTGGTTCATTAAGTCGAAGGATTTTATACATGAGGATAGCGGCAAAATACATCCTTCATCGACTGTCAACGCACAACCAGCCCAACTGCTTTCTATAAAGGGGGTGATGTGCTCATCCCTCCTAACACCACATATAAATCGCACACATGTATTATTAAGTCTCTGTAGTCGTGTTCTCTGCTCGCCGGACGCGTCAAGACACACTACAGCGCAGTATTTAAAATGGGGTAAGACTAAAAATACATGCCCTTATAAACCACAGGCTATAAAGGGCTTTATTTATATTTTTAGTTGCACTATTGACCTGCGGTTTCCATGTTAATTTACTATCTAATGTAACACCGAGACTCACGACGGTATTCGAAAAAGGCACAATCGCTTCACTCCCCATATCAACGTCTGGCAATCCCATTTTAACCAAGTAATGAACACATTTTCGAGAACCAAATAAAATTGTTTTCCTATGATCAAGAGCGTCAGAAAGTAGATTACCGGGATAGGAGTTAGAACCCCATTTGGCCCAGTAGTATATATATAATACAATCTGTATATTACAAGAATAAAATATCGTAAAAATTAATATAAAAGAAAATAAAAAGAGAAAAAAATTCAATAACATATAAAATATAAAAACAATAACAGAAATATAAAATAAAAATATGCTCTCGAAGAAATTGAATTGAAAGATTTTAATTAGAATAGCACAGGCGAAATCGAAATGGGAGAAAATCAAGCTCTCAACTAGGCTCTTTTTTAGCGAGAAAGTAAGTAAATGACGGTAGTGCCTAAGAGAGTGTAGGGTGCGGCGCCCAGTTGAGAGTGGGGGTATTGAGGACACCAAGATTTTTTATTTGGGAAGCGTATGGGATTTTGAGGTCTATACGAGAGATGAAGGCCTTGCTCGTCAAAAGCATAGCCTTGGTCTTCCCGCGGTTCAGAGGAAGGTTATTATCGGCAGCCCAAGCAGCCACAGCATTTGCGTTACGAGTGATCTTCTCGATACCCTCGCGCAGTTCGGATGGTGGAAAAGAGTAGTAGATCTGGGTATCGTTAGCAAAGATCATGTTCTCTGATACGCTCAAAACTGAGGGAAGGTCGTTATAAATAAAGAAAAGTAAAACACTATAAAAAGTAAAAGGCCGAGAACGCTCCCCTGCGGAACGCCCACCATGACCTTCATCCGCTCAGGTTTTGAGCCACACGAGTCTATTATCGCCTGGAGCCTGCATGCAAAAATGCATAAAACCACGCGCGGGTCGCGTCCGATCACAGCATGCGCCTTAGCTTTTGGAGGAGAAGACCGTGGGGGTCCATGTCGAACGCAATTATCATGCGCTTGTCTATTGCTCTCCTAACGTCGTCGAAGACCCCCAGGAGCGCTGTTTGAATGCTGTGACCCTTTCGGAAACCCGACTGCCGAGGGTCCAGGAGACCAGACGACTCGAGATGGCGAGAGAGTTGCAAGTGTATCACTCGCTCAAGCACCTTGGATACCTCGCAAAGCATCGCTATGGGACGTGCGTCCGACATTAAGGACATAGCAGCCTTCTTAGCGAGAGGTGCGAGAAAAGCTCGCCTCCATAATGCGGGAAAAGAAGATTCAAGCGAGTGATTGAAAATGGCTGTAACAGGCGCAATAAGAGTGGGTGCCACAAACTTCAGCATTTGGGAAAAAATGCCGTCTGATCCTATCGAGTGAGAAGCAGACCCGTTTATGGCGTGCAGGACAATCTACTGTGACACTGCGGAGAAACAAAAGAAGTTTGCAGTCTCTGACGGAGCTGCGTCGCGCATGGACAATAGGAGTCGCTTGAACGACTCAGGCGAGAGCGGGGCAAGGTGAGCAGTAACGCTCGCTTAGTGGCGATTTAGGTCCGTACACGAAAGCAGCAGCATCCGGCGTTCTGTCAAACTTGTCGTCGAGATAAATGTTTTTTGCGGTATCTAATCTATTAGAAACAGCGCTGCGGAGCGCTTTGAAGCGCATGTAGTCCGCGATCACACCCGATCGCTTGGCCATACGATAGCATCTATCTCGGTCTCTCATTAAGTCACGGATTTCGCCTGAGACCTACGGCTTCTATGTAGACGAAATCAAGACTTAACGAACCAGAGCAATGTCTTCGAAGGCGCCACTTATCACATCAGACCGGTCGCTTGTAAGCTTATTTAAATTAAAATTAGAAACAGGTACAGAGAAGTTTATGGGGACGAGACAGTTTGTGGGATTTTGAACATTTAAATCAATCTTATCTGCCGCAAAGGCTCTATTAAAGAGGGTGCTAAGAGAATTTAGAAGTCTGTCACAGTGGATGCGCTTCAAAGAGCGTGTAAAAATCGATTTTTGTGAGTGAGATAGGGTTGAAAATTTAAAACTTATACTAATGATGTCATGCCCTGCGACGAGCAGTGACGGTGATTTTTGATAGGATAAAACGGCTGCAGAGTCATGTACAATAGAAAGGTCTAACCAAGTGTGGGACACATGGTTGAGACTAATGGCATGATGAGTGGGTTCAGAAGGAACGAAGTGTAGTGAGAGAGTGTCGACGCTCATATTACAGTTTAAGTCTCCCGTGATAATTACATTAGTATAGGTATATAAAAGAGTAGACGTGGTATTGAAAAACTGATCTGGGTAGGCCGCTCGTCGGCGCCTGTAAACAACCGCAAAAGGAAGAGTTTTAATTCCATGGGTGAGCTCCAGTTTGAAAAATTCGGGAGAATTTGTAAAGAACGGCTCGGACGAATCTAGTGTCTTAACTTGAAAAAAGTCACTTATATATACGCCAACGTCCCCACCTTCCTTGCCAACTCTGTCATTTCGAAAGAAATTGTTGCCGGGTAAATGAATTACGGCGTCGGAATCAAGGTCGGTGAGGTACGTCTCGTTACTGGCTAAAATATCTCACGCATTGTCCGCGACGTACGCCTCGATGAGCGTGAAATGTGATTTTAGTCTATTTACATTAATATGCAAAACATTCAGTAAATTACAATTTATAAAAGGCCGAGGATCTCTCGCATGCTGAGAGTGAACAACTAAATTCGCTACTCTTCACGAGTTACGAGGGTCGGCTGGAGAGCCGTAAAATCTGTCTCATTAAAAACTGGTGTCATAAGACCAGAGGGCGATGCTCTCATGTGCACAATGAGATTGCAAACGTAGAGTTTGGCGTGATTTACTTATTCTGAACCTTGTAGACTTTACCGACGAGCAGGTGAATGTTTTATGGCCATAGTGCACGTAGAAAGAAAGCCGATCCACCGCTCTCGCCCAAGATCTTCTCGCAACGCCGGCTCTTTAGCTTTGCCGCCCGAGAGATCAACAAGTCACGCGTGCCTGGGGAGGAAAGATGTAATACAAGACCACGGGCCGCAGATGTACCCGTATTTGAGACCCTAGTCGATGATGCGGCCGCGGGCGTACCAGCTGGGAGCCACTCTCGGATAAGGAGAATGGTACCCGCTATGAGTGGAAACTGGAGAAATGCAAAAAGGCGGCCCACGAGCGCTGTGTCGCTCAGTCACTGTGTGAGGTATGCTCGCACCTCGCAAGCGTCTGCGTTTTCACCTGCTGTGGCTTGGGAGCCTCGCGACGCTTCGACATTTTCGAGGGCCTGAACGTGCTATGTGAGAGTCGACGCTAATTGCGCAGCATCGGACAGGCGAGCTACTCCTTTTAGGAGTTTATCAGCTGGTGTTTGGATGTAAATTTGGAGGTCATCAGTATATAGTATGTGCTTGACCGTCCCACGATCAAAGAGGTGTTTGAGGTCATTGATATAGAGACTGAAGAGCAAAGGACCGAGGACCGACCCCTGAGACACACCCATGTTAGTCTTTATCCACGAACCACTAATTTTACTAAAAACACATTATGTGCGGCCCTGTAAGGAAGATTTGATCCACAGAAGTGCGGACCTCGAGAACCCGAGATTGCGCAGTTTGCTAAACAGTCTCGAAGGAGAGATGGTTTCAAATGCTTTGCTGAAGTCAAAGAGCAACAGAAAGGGTATCATCCTCCTATGAATGCCTATACATATGTCGTCTGTGAGTTTGTCTGCAAGCAGGCTGTCTGGGTGTTGTGATGCTGTCTGAACCCTGCCCGTAAAGGATCAAGAATGCCGCTTGCAGCGAGATACTCCGTTATCTGGGAGAGTGCAATCTTCTCAAGTACCTTGGAGAGAAAGCACAGTAGGGCAATGGGACGAAAATCCGATGGAGATGACGGTGCTGAAACTTTTGTCAAGGCAACCAACTGAGCTTTCTTCCAGGCACCGGGAAGACTCCCTGAGCAAAGGAGAAGTTAAATAAACGAACAATATAATTCCCCAACACTGGCAGAGACTTAACCACCACACTATGCGGTATGTCATCCACACCCCTCGCCTGTGAAGAAAAATGGGAAATGGCGAGTACAACATCAGCAAAGTTTATTGGTTTGAAGGGAACCTCATCTTCAGATACGGATAAAATGAAATCTCATTACATTCTCTATATTTTCATGAGGTGTCACCGACACACCCGCAAAGTGGGCGTTAAGCTTGTCCGGGGTAAAACCATGTAACTCCTTCTTGCTCTTAGGCAAGAGGCCGAGGTTACGCATTTCTTTCCAAATATCTTTTTTCTGATCGAGAGCATCGTTTAAATGATAACTTAAAAAAGAGGTACGCGCTTGATCTATGCTCTCCTCGACCACATTGCGTAGACGTAGAAACTCATCTAACAACGCAGCTCTCCCAGTCCTTTTATACCGGCTATGCGCAGCGTTACGTATGTCAGTCAGAAGCTGAAGCTGAGTCCCAATCCATGGTGCTTTATCTTTTCGGGGAGATACAATTTTTAGTGGAGCAAGTTTATTTATAGCTGCCATGAGATTGGAACTAAGTCATTTAAGTGCTCCATTTAAGTCAAAATCAGACTTTAAAGTATTTGTGTCAAATAACGACCAGTCGCAGTGACACAAAAATTCATTTCCCTTTCCTTTCTGCCTGAAAATGCAATGCGGCCAGACGGCAACATTACAAGAGTTTTGTAATAGCTAAAAATCGGCAGAGATGTTGATTATAGTATAAAAAAACGCGAGAAACTAGTCATACCTGATAATTTTGGAACGCGGCCAGTCAGCACGTCGCGAAAGATATCAAATGGGGGTATCGGTGCAAGAGTTTTGTAATGGTTGAAACTTTGTTTATTCATTAATTATTATATATAATATAAAAAAAATCAGTCAAACCTCAGTCCAGAGAAACAGAGGCAGTCAGCAGCCATTACAAGTGCGAATATTCTACAGCGTGCGTGGTGGGTAGGAGCGCGCGCGGCCGCTCGTACTGCATAGGGATATATACTCATAAATTAATTTCTTTTGTTATTAAATACATTCGTTTATGGGAAAAATGTTTATTAACATTGAATTGGTCATTTCATCAACTTTTTTACGGACAATTTCCCTTTGAAATCAAAATTATGCGAGTTAGGAGTTCCTAGCCGCCACGTGCGCTGTACAATATTCGCACTTGCAATGGCATCTGACTGCCTCTGTTCCTCTAAACTGAGTTCTGATTGATTTTCTTTTTTATATTATGTATAATAATTAATGAATATTCAGCATTTTATTTATCCAGTTCTGTACATACCTCTTTTCACTCCTCATCCCTTCCACTCCCGTAATTATCACATTTTTCCTTCTCTCCTTGTCCATCTCTTCCAAGTTTTTTCTTATCTTCAGTTCTTGCTCCTTCCTTCTTTCTTGACCCTCCTTCGACGCCCTCATCTCCTCCTCTCTTCTTTCTTTCCACTTATCTTCCATCCCGTCAGGCGCCCTTTCTGTCATCCTTTCTCCTGCCACTTCATATACTTTCTTTTCTAGCATCTCTTCTATCGTCTTTTCCCCTCTATCCTTTTTCTGTCTGCTTGTCTTTCCCGTTCTTTCTCCTCCTGCCTGGCTTTATATATCTCTCCGTATTCTCCTGGTGTAGAGTGCTCGCTTTCCCTATTTCGCGCGTGTTCTCCTCTCCTGACATACTCTATGCTCGATTCTCCCTCTCTCTCACTCCCCTCGCCACGGGTTTTCTTTCACGCACCTCTTCCCACTTTCCCTCTCCCCCCGTCCTTGATTTTTCTACTTACTTTTTTACTCTTTTTTCCTTCTTCCACTACCTCACTCTCTTATTTTTTTCCGTTATCTCCTTCCACTCACTTTCCTTATTTTTCTCAAGCACTACCGTATTTACGTCTTCGCGTGTGCACTGCTAGCAGCATCCCCGAAGATATTTTATTCCTCCTCCCAAGAAGGATATTTCATTGTAGATGAATATTTGAGTGAAGTAGAGAGAGCGGAGATATAAGATACTGGAAAAGGCAAGGGGAATAGAGAGGAAGGCCAGGGAGATTGGAATCGTTTTGAGCATAGAAAAGGCGAACAAATGGATAAGGATAGATGGAAGAAAGTACGTGTGGAATAGGGAAAGGAACGAGCTGGAGTTGAAGGTAGAGGAAAAAGAGTAGTAAGCAAGAACGAAGAAAGTAGAAAGAAGAAAGAAGAAAAGTGGAAGTACAAATTAAATATAGTTAAAATAAAAAAAGGAAGACACTACCGTGTATACAAATGTAATAGGTTAAGCAAATGTAAAAAGATAAATCATAGTATAAAATAAAGAGACTATTATTATTAATAATAATTAATGAATAAACAAAGTTTCAGCCATTACAAAACTCTTGCAACGATACTCCCCATTTGATATCTTTTGCGACGTGCTGACTGGCCGCGTTCCAAAATTATCAGGTATGACTATAATGAAGAATTTTTCAAAAAATGTCGCACAAAATTCAATAAATATAATATTTGGTTAGTTCCAAAGCTAATCAAAAAATTAAATACTATAGTAAAATTAGGGAAAGATAAATCACAAAAGTGGGATGAGACTAATGTAGTATATAGTTTTAAGTGCAAAGATTGTGCAGCTTCTTATATTGGTCAAACAAAAAGAACATTAAAAGAGAGAATTAATGAACATAAAAATTGTAAGAGTAGTTCACTCCCAGTTCCATCACATATTGTTCAAAATAGTTTACATGCATTTGACTGGGAAAATGTGAAAATTTTAGATAGAGAACCTAATTAAAAAAAACGACTAACGTCAGAAAAGTTGTATATAAACATGGATGACAATACTATTAATAGAGTAGAAGACACACAATTTTTAAATCGCCAATATAGGAAGCTTAATAGAATGTTTCCGAGAATTCACTAAGTGATAATTATGTATTTCACCCAACGATAAAAGTTTGTATACAGCTTTGAATTCAACACGTACGAAAACGGTACAGTGACAAGCCATATTTGGCGCACATCAAAATTAAATTTAGTATTAGAGAATATGTAGTAGATAGAAAAAATTATTGTTACTTGGTAAATATTTGCATTTTATAACATATTGTTCATTTTTACAATAGTGTAATGTGTTTCTGTGTTTCAAATAAAATAGCCTGAGGAGGCCGGCATCCATACCGGCGAAACGTTGCAGATTTTTGTAAAAATTGAAGATAAAAAGTTTTTTTTTTTTCTTCTTGATCATTGACCCTTAAGATCGAAACAAATATTAATTAACAATCTTGTAATGCATGTCGCCATTTTACATATTGCATAGCGCGCGGCCCCAGGTGTTCCAGTACCTGACATTCGGAGTAGGTGCTGACTCATGTACATCATCAATACTATAACATATCCAAAAATTAGTCATTACAAAACTTTTGCAGATTTTTGTCACCAGCTCTCGGGCTAGTGGGTGCGTCCTCCTGTGTTGCGGGTGACGGAGTGCAGCGGCTCACTTCGGGAGATGATACGAACCACGCTACGTCGCAGCAGGACACTAGCAGAAAGTTGTTGCAGACGATGCAAGGGACTACCGGTCCAGACTTGCGGGATACCTCTCCGGAGCAGACCGGGCACGTATGTCTCGTCATATGCGAAGAGTAAGAGGCGGAACTTCTGGTGCCATCTAGTGCGTTCGATGTAAGGCTGGCCCGGGGGTCAGTCGGTCAAGAAAATTTTCCGAGAAGCTTCGCATTAAAGTATAACTGCACAATTTACTATTTCATAAACAGCGGACTCCATAAGGCAAATTCACTCCTACCCAATCAAATAATCGAATAGGAGCAATTTAAACGCATCTAATGAGCTGCAAGCAATAATTGATGTTGGAATTTCCGACCAGGCTCTTGACGGCGATATAACGAACGATTCTTTATACGCAGTAGTACGCAAATTTGGTACAACAATTGGCTGCATTTGGCGGCGCGAAGATCGTCGTACATCTTGAAAAAGACTATTAAGGGTCTCGTAGAATAGCGCTGGTCGTTCAGACTTCGATAGACAAAACATTTGACACAAGAGAAAGTATTTTTGACGCTCAGAGACAGAAAGCCAATTTAGTTCCCTACGGTAAGACGTGGTAGAAGTATCACGGCGCAAATTATAAATAAACCTAATCCCCGCGTTAATGAGGCGCTGCGCTTTTAAATTTAAGTAATTAGGGACACCATTATATGCGACACAGGCATAATCAACATAATAACATCATAATGAGGAAAAATGAGTGCCTGTACCAGTAATTTCTTGGTCTCAGGTGATAGTAACCAGCCCCTGTAGCGAAGTTTATGGAGAATCCCGTGAACTCTGATGGAGATACTCGATATATGCGTATTCCATGTTAAATCAGAGCACAGCGTAACTCCTAAGCACTTGATTTGCGAGCCTGTTTTAATTGGCTATCCATGAATAGTGATAGGTGGCAGGACTAACTCTTCAGAAATGTATTTTAAGTTCGATATATCCCGTTCATTACACTGCTCTTTAAACTGTGGAGTTAACCACGGAGCAAATTTTTTACAAAGCTTGCGACTTACAAAGGGAGCAAAACGATCAAGACTAACTAGTAAAGTATTGCTATAATCTAGCACCAATTGCGAGGGATCAATGGCATGGTTGCCTATATCGAACTCAAGGCTGGACAGATTGGATTCAACACTCTTTGTATGCATACTAAAATTACAATTTTCGAAATCGCGAAACTTAGTAAAATTATATACAATGTTGATTCCCAAGTGATTTGAAGCAGCCGGGGCAGTAGTTTTTAAGTACTCCAGAATTTTAGATTGGGAATCAACGATAGCCAAGTCAATAAAAGTACCACTCTCGTTTCCGAAATCCGTAGGCTCGAAAGGGACTAAGTGAAAACCTCATCATTTATAAGGAATGACAATTGGTGAGACATAAAAGACATCACGTTATCATTCATATTAACATTGAAATTGCTAACTATGATAATATTTTTATAAGACTGTATGAACTCGACGAGTTTATTAAAAAATTCAGTATGAACCAGACCATGTGGTCGCCTATAAACTACAGCTAATAACAATCGAGAACCACAGTGCGACATTCTGTCATGCACTTCTAAGATAATAAATTCAGTTTCGTTTAGATTATTAATAACTGATGAAAATAATACTTTAGCAATAAGAGATTCATGAATATAACATGAACTCCGCCACCCTGTACATAATCTCGAGATCCCTCTGACAATAGACCACGGTCATTTCTGAGTAAAGTGTAATCAATACTAAGAATGCTAGCATCAAAATTAGTTTGCCCACGTCTCTGTAATTGCAACAATCTGTGGTTGGTAATCTCGGATATATGCAGAAATAGTTTTGCTTTTACGTTGCAATGAATTAATGTTAAAGTGGGAAATACGCAGGGGCCGTAGTCGAGGTGGCTGTAACGGAGGGTCATGAGATTTTATGGAGATCAGCACAGAAACAAATCTCAATTCGATTAGAGGTGGTATTCCACGCAAGATATTACCACTAGTTACCCAAACTCGCTCAAATTTACATTCACGCGCTCTAGCACGCACTTGCAGCAGCAATTTGTACGTTTGGGGTGGTAGCCATTCATTTAAATACAACTTACATTCAAGCAATCCACTAAGCTCCGGAAAAATGCTAATTGCTAGAATATCGCATTTAGCTTTCTTGCAATATATTTGCATTTAAGAAGAAGAGTGAAGAAAGAGGACTCCTGCGATTGGTGTTTATTAGCGGTCCGATTAGCCTACATTCGAGTAACGCGGATTATATCGTTAGCAAAGTTCTCGGCATGTATTGACTTTAGAACCTGATTAACAATAGCATCATTTGTGACGGCTGTAGCATAAGGTAATCCGGAGATAATAAGCTCCGCAGTCGACACACCAAAGGGAAGTGACGAGTGCGAATTGCGCAGACCATCTATTTCAACGTAGGCGCGCGCTAATTTTCTTTCGAATTCAGTTAATTTCGTCTCCTGCCTATATACCATAGTGGTTATCTCGTTAAACCTATCCTCCATAGCCAATATACGCTCGTGTGTTTGATCATTTTGGCTTACAATACGGGCCAGAATATCAAAGACAGAAACAAGCTTGTCGTCAACTGACAAGCTAAGAAGCTTTACACGATCGGACATGATCATAGATGGCTGAGCAGCTATTAATCCAGCTGGATCTGGCACGAGAGGCGACTGTGACTGCAAGAGTAGTAGAGTAGAGTAGAAATCATTTATTTGAGACCGTAGGGTATAACCTTATTGGGCCTAGCTGCATTACAGTTGCGTACATTATTAAAAAAATATATTCATAGTACTAATAAAATAAAATATAATAAACAAAATAAAACAAAACTGTAAATAAATATTTGCTCTCTGTGGCAAACTAAAAAATAAAAGTAAAAGTAAAAATAGTGTTGATAGTAGTTGAGCTGATAATAGTAATAATAATAATAATAGTAATAATAGTAATAATAGTAAATACCCGATTATACTGCCGAATAGTGGATTTAAAGTAGAAAATTGAAAAAAAAGTGTAGAAAAATATGAAAGTAAAATAAAAATATTAACGAATATGAAAGAAAAACAATAGCAAGGCAGTCTCTTGAATGACTAGCTCCTGATGGTCATTGCTATTGGAGGAGACGTCGGATGATGTAGCCATGGTGATAGAAAAATTGATCCCTCAGCCGTCCACCTGAAGACCCTCAAGCTCCACTCGTTGGTCCAGTCGGCCCGGTCGCGTGCTTGGAGTTGCGAGAAAGAGCGCGCGCAGGCGTCAACGCTCAAAAGCGTGAAATTGACGGCCAAGTAAAGGGGGTTGCGATACGCCAAGATTTTGAACGCCAAGGAGCCTATGAAGTACTGCGGTGCGGAATGACATGTCCGCGAAACTGGATATTGCCACTTACAAAGCGCACACACCCATTAAGTGCATGCTGAATCCTGGTGCTGCACGTTTTGTCAAGATCGTGATAGACAGCGCACGCATAGTCGAAATGCGGAAAAATGCTTAAGGCGCTTAAGAGAACGAAGAGAACTGTACACCCGACGTAAAACTTGGTTCACGTGCGGGGTCCAGTTGAGAGTGGGGGTAATGAAGACACCAAGATTCTTCATTTGAGTGCGTAAGGAACAGGAACCCCGCGAATGGTGACTTTGGGGACGCTCTCGAGGTCTAAGTGAAAAATGAAAGCTTCGCTGCCCAAGAGCATCACCTTGGTCTTCGCGAGGTTAAGTGATAGACACACGGAGAGAAAAATCATGCGATTATCGCACGGCCAGTTGTTGCTATCGTAGCATATGAATTTCTTGTACTATGCTAGTGCGCAAGGCGTGCCAACACCGTATAAAATTTTACAGATCTCGCATGGCAGTACGTAGTACTATAAACGTAACAACTGCGTCCTCTGACAGTACTATCCTCTATCAATCTAGTACTATCTACGGTACGAGTATAGCACTGGACGCCGGTGTACCGTGTTTGCTCGGAATCCATACCATCACGGTATGGGTCCCGAGCAAATTCGTATATAGGCCACGCCCCCTTACCGAATCACAACAAAAGACGATCAGCGCACGTACTATACGTGTTATACACACGAGCGGGCC
>UELU01136587.1:0-12916 GCA_900490025.1 Megastigmus dorsalis | reverse complement strand
AACATCATCTGCAATTTCCAGTGATTCGACGTGTTTGTATATATCTATATATAGCGGCTGAATTCTGACCCTCTTTTTGTACGAATTTGTATATCTATGTACATGGAATATACTTGTATCGGGAAAATTTATACATATTTGTACATCTATATATAGCGTCTGAACCCCTCGATAAATTGTCGTTAAACTATGAATTTAAAAAAAAGAAAACTAAGGCATCGCGATTGGAAAACAGAGTCCAAATCCTACTCTGAGTTACTAGCGTACCATACGAGGTGAACAAGTAGCAGCGCAACACAGTAGGAGCAGCTATACGAGTAGATCGGGCAAAATTGGCGGACCCGTGGGAGATGAATTCTACGGGAAAATTTTTTCATCAATACTTCCTTCATGTTGCCACCGCGCAACTTGGTTACAATTTGTTTAAACAAATTTTTTTTAAACAAATTAGTAAAAGTGATTTTTTTGATTCGAAAAAAATATTTTTAGATTCATTGGACCATTCTGAACAAAAAAGGACATTTGTCGTTTTGTCGTAGGATGCGATGTTTTTGAGTAAAAAATTCCGAAAGTTTTAAAAAATGCGATGTTTCCGTTTTTTGGAGCCATGTATGGGTATGAAAAAAAACTTTTTTGTTTAGTTCACCATGGAAACATAAGCTTTGAACCTTCCTCTACAACTATCTGTAAAGCAAATTTAAAAAAAAATGAGTGGCAACATGTTATTTTGGAATAGAGAGTTGTCTCTCACGAGCTACACCGCTGCACGCGTGCCACCTTCTCAGCGCACATAGTCGCCTGGTAAGCCGGCCGAAGATGATCGGCATTTGGACCTCTCTTGTCTTTCGGTGGCGCATGCGCAATTGAAAAATACTGAACATATACTATAGAGTGCGTGAGAAGAAAAGCACATACTATAGAGGGCGTGAGAAAACCGATAATTTTCTTAATGATGAAATGGGGCTAAAAAAAGTTTGAACGGCTTTTTCTTTGCACTCAGTGGATAGATTTCCATGATTCTTTTTGTAAATAATTGCATTTTACGATATCTTTCATGTGATATGCACATATTTTAGGTATAGCTGTTCAATTGACAGGTATGAGATACGTGATTTTGTAAATGGCAAATTAGAAGTATATATAGGCACAAGGTCGCGAGCCTAGCAGACGCTATACTTGTCTATGGCGTGCGACCGCGCGCCGTGATTATTTGTGCAAACTATTTATTCGGTAAACGACGATCTCAAATAACTGAAAGTCATTTAATAACACGATAAAAAAATTCTACAAAAGTTTCAATCATTCGGTAAAGGTATTAAGATAAAATATAAAGTTTATCATCGATCTTCCCGAATCAATTTTGATTTCAAAGAGACAAGCCTCTTCGAAAAAGAAAAACAGGCTATGTTTCCCTTCTTGTCCGCTACGGCTGGCAGAATTCACGGGGAGAAGCCTGGAGAAACCAAAAAAGGCATTTCGTCTAGGACTACCACTGTGGATTCCTCAGTAAGGCAGTGGTAGCAATCCTTAGATTCCTGCCGCCTCGGTGGAAAGGACTTATATTTAATATTTGGAGTAGTCAAGTCTGTTAGCATACTTCACTACTCCATATGGTGGTAAAGCTTGTCTCTTCGAAATCAAAATTGATTATGAAAGACCGATAAAAACTTTATATTTTATCTTAAAAAAAAAACTATAATTTGCAATTTTGAATAATTCGTATAAATAAGAGTTTATTCGAAAATTATATTTAAACAATTTTGTAAAGAATACGAGTAGTTCTCCTTCAAATTTCCTACATTCTTATTGGCACGAAACAGCGAAATCTGCTATTTCTATTATTAGATACATTTATCAAATGCGATTCGAATTAAGTAGAAAAGATATACACCAATCCGCACATCACACCTTAGTGGAGTCTAGCAAAAAATATGATCTGTAAACTATTGATCGTATAGAAAAATTCTCAAAGTCAAATATCCCAATTTTAGACAATTTACATTTCTTCATTCTTCCTGGGAGTATGTCCCAATATTTTTTATATATTACAGAGAATATTCATTACCATAACTCATACTTTAATTCTACATTGCAATTTTCAAAATTAATTCACTGTTTCGAATGCGATTCCAATATTTAATTATCGTATAAAACTGTCGCACCATCCTCTAAATTATATGTAGAATTTCTTCGCATAAATTTGACTATTTTTTATGTCTAAAAGTTGGATTAGGAAATGAGACTTTTTGTTACATAATTGAGACACCAAAGACTGACGATTACGCAATATTTCAGAAAAAATATATATATTCCCTAGATGTGCTCTTTAAAAATGACTTTTTTTTATGAGTTACGCAATCGAGTGCTAAAATAAAGCGATCACCATTTCGACAGTTTTAAAGGCACACAATTATAATAATTTGGATTTTTTTTAATTTTTCATGTAGAATAAGTTCGTATTAGTGAAAATATGAAATCAGATTGCCTAAAAAAATTAAATTACAAAAAATGACAAAATGTTAAAATTTTAAAATTGGAGGGAACGCTATTTTATGCTCGCCATTTTGTTTTCAAGAGGGGCACACCTTTTCCCATAATTGACTAATGTTTTGAATACTTTAAACTAATATTCTACAAAATTTTAGAAAGATTCATTATTGCCTAAAAATCTATAGAATAATTACATTTTAAAAATTATCGAGTGACACTTTTATTTTTCATTTTTGCCACATTTTTGCAGGGATAATATTGAATAAAAATAAATATCTTTTTTTTAAAAAACACCACTCATACGATCTCTTCAGGGACAAGTTTCTGCATAATGCATAACAAAAAAAAATAGTTTTTTTTTTAATTATTTTCAAGTTATTGAAAAGTGACAAGCAATTTAAAAGTTTAGTGGATTTCTCCATATATCAGTTTATTAATCATTAGTACCAATTAAAATATGGTCCCCCGGGTGACGAGTGTGTAATTGTGCAGAAGAATGGACAGGATTTACTCATTTTATTTCAGTTATAAAATTTAGTTTTAAAATTATTTTCTGTACATGCATACAATTTTCTACCAATTTAAGAGTAAGCGCAGTATTTGGTATAAAGTCTGTGACGCAGAATCCGGCACAATAGATGTTAGATAGAGAGAGATAGAGAGAGAAAACAGCGCACATAACCTCACCCGCAGGAACGCCTCCGACGCCACGCACGAGCCACTAAAGAATAGGATGATGGAGATTAACGGGATGGGATTGGGTTTGTTACATGCTCGGAGCCTGGGGAAACAAGGACAAGGAGCTGACCGGCCAGGACGAAGAGGCAACACCACCGGCAACAGGCGCAGTTCTAGGAGAGGCGACACCACTGGCACTTCACTCGCGGCACCGGCACTCGCGACGCGGAGGAGGGGGAGAGAGCGCGATCGCCCGGAACCACGACACCGCTACACGACGAGGAGCGGTGTCGAGGAAGAGAGAAGAGCCGGTAGAATGAGGGAGAGCGCACAACCTGTCACCGGCCGGAGAGAGCCGAACAGCGGGAGAGCGCACTCGACCAGGCCGGACGGATAAGTGAAGTGGAGAGCGCGATAGCTCTCGCCGCGCATCCGCTCCGCGCCACTCACCGAGAGAGAGCCAAGCCAGCCTCGCGCATAGAGAGGGAACGGACGTTCGTTCCGCCTCGGCCAAGCTCGCGCTTCCTTAGGCGCGCAAGCAAGGCAGCACGCACGGCCGGTGGAGTGAGAGCGAGAGAGAAGGAGCGCACGCGACCTACTAATGTATGCTTGGCCGGTAGAGTAAGGGAGAGAGAGATAACGCGGCCACATTGGCCAATGCGCTGAGTAAGATCCTACTGAGAGTAGGCAGCGCCACGCCGACGGCTTCGAGCCAATCAGGAGGCCGCTTAATTCGAGATTCATATCTCGCGCCGAAACAACAGGTGGCAGCCTTGGCCTATGATAACCCAATCAAGGCCAGGAATCTAGGTCAAGGCTTATGTAATTGGAGCAGCACCTGCGCGACTGATAACCGGCCAATGACCTGCGGCCGCGCGCGCAAGCCGGAAGAGTAGTAAGGGAAGAAGAAGCGTCGAGGCGAAGAAGAAGCTTCGTCTCGCCCCATTTTGTCAAGGACCTTCCAGGACACCAGACGTGCTCACGAGAACTCGACTGTCTTTAGCCGCCATTGTCGCAGCCACGTGCGAGCAGTATTCAGTTTTATTTTTGAGCAGAGGAAGAGAGAGAGGAAGAGAGTGAAACGAGCGAGACCAGTTGCGAGCAGAGGGAAAAGGATCCAGGACACGAGACGTTGCTGGGATAGCGAAAGTAAGTGGGTTTATTCTGGACTGTTACGAACATTTGTTCGTCTGGCCCGCGCCGCCAACATCTCTCTCGTGTCGGTCAAGTGCCGCGACGGAACGTCGTGTTCGGAAAAACCAGTGCCGGTGGAAAGCGAAGGAGGCCGGTGCGAGTGAGACGAAAGTTGTATTTTAGATCGAATATACGGCGTAACAAATTAGAAGCAATTTCTCGTGTATTTTCTGTGTTCACCTGTATGACGCCGTTCCTATCCTTACCGCATGCTGTCATTGTTTCGTCCCTATTATTGTAAGAAGCAGTCGCGCGAGGAGTATCTGTGTCAGCGGTAGGACGTCGTGGGTGTCTTTCCGTGATCTTCCTAGCGAATCTCCTCCGAGATAGGAGACTCAAGATCCGCCGGGTAACAAGGTGAGTCGGGGACGGAAATTGCCAGGCGCCCAACAATTCAATAAATCAAACGGCAATTATCCAACCCGAACCCGAACCCGAACCCCCCCATAGCAAAATAGTGGCACGCGCTTCGATATTTATTGAGGCCGAGAATTCTAATTTTTCCGATTAGAATCCCGTCACAAGTCAATTATCGACGAGTTGTACCTACTTGTGTGTTTCCTTAGTTTAATTTCTTTTATATTATTTTGCGATAGTGTAACTTAACCAAAACCTATCACAGTGAGTAGTACTCGGCAGAGTGGAAATGCCGCCTGTTCTGAGCGCGGCTCGTGATCTTACAGAATCACCAAAACGATGAGATTGCACGGATTTTCACTCGCCGGTTCGATCGACAAATCTATTGTGCAAACCCACCTCACTACAATAAATGACGCAAAACGCATACCGATATCACTATTCGTGCTGATTCTGCCGATAACCCCTACGTTACAGAAAATCAATTCCGAAATATGCAGGTAGTCTACGAGGATAGTCTTGACTGGCTATTAACGACACTAGAAAATTTTCCGACTATATTACCTCGTAACTCAGCGCTCAGTCGATTATTATTTAAAGTACATACCCATCATAAGGCCTTGCTCGATGGACCTACTCTATCTATAAGTATTTTATTGAGATTCGCATGGATTATAGGTATGCGATCTCTAGTTAAGACTGCGATACACAAATGTGTTATATATCAACGACACAAACCCCGCTTGGCCCATCAACTCATGGGCAACCTCCCCATAACGCGGAAGACTCCAGCGTGACCCTTTACGACAACTGGCTTAGACTATACTGGGCCTTTCCAAGTGCGCAAGTCAAAGGTCTGGGGACATCATACCTACAAGGGCTACATCGCTCTTTTCATTTGCTTCGCCACCAAGGTAAAAGTTCCATTTAGAACTTGTCAGCGTTTTAACGACGGCAACATTCGTTGCTGCATTCCGAAGTTTTGTAAGTAGGCAAGGTCTCTACAATCATCTCTTCGGCGACAATGCTACGATCTACAGAGGAGCGAACACCGAACTTAGTGCCATATTTAGGGCAGCATTTGACTTTTGCAAGGATACGTCAAGCCTGCTTATCAACGATTTCGTGGACTTTTATTCCCACCACTACACCACATTACGGAGGCTTGTGGGAAGCAGGTGTTAAATTTACGAAAAACCTGCTGAAGAGGAGTATCGGAGAGCACACGCTGACCTTTGAGGAGCTGTCTACGGTGTTGGTAAAGATTGAGGTTTGCCTCCACTCTCAGCCGCTGTGCCCATTATGATCAGATACAGAGGATCTGCATGCTCTGACAACATCTCATTTCCTCATCGATCCTCCTTCAGGAGTTATTCCAGACGAAGAGCCACCATCGCTTCTGGAGAACCGCCTCAGCCGGTTCCACCTGCTACAACAAATTCGCGATCAATTTTGGAAGCGCTGATCAAGCGAATACGTGTTGCAGTTGCAAGAAAGAGGAAAATGGAGAGAACCGACCGATAACTTCTGCACCGGTTAATTTGTCTTGTTGAAGAATGATCGTTATCCGACGTTCAAATGCCCTCTCGCACGGGACCTCGAACTTCATCCTGGCGCAGGTAAAAACCATAACCAACACACTTCGCCGATACATTCCAGGTTTAGCACCATTAACTCTGGATCAGCCTGAAAAAGCCTGATAAAGATGATAGGAGCAAGCGAAGTAGCTAGACAGCGTGGATGTTCGTCCGATGGACGAAGGCGGGCGGGCTGTTCGCGCTATTTGCGCTCTGTATGAGTGTTCAGGATCCCAATGGGACCCCATGAGAAGACCCTAAGGGTTCAGGAGTGCCGGCAGCTCTTTTCCTGTCGGAAAGGCGAAAAACGGGCAGTCAGTTTCTCTTGGAAAGTCGCCGCGCACGGTTTGCTCACACTGAATAGTTTTGCGTTACTTCGTATACTGCGCTTGCTATTGTTTGCGGTGTACTATTGTACTTCATACACTGCACTTGCTGTTGTTTGGCAGTGTTTTTTATGCTTCTTGTGCAGCACTTGTTTTCTTTTTTAGTGGAACGTATTCGTTCAGTTGCGTGCGTGCGACTGAGTGTGAACCCGCAAATGTACAGAGTAACTCGGCTACCAGTGGCGCATTACAAAGGGCTAACGACAGGGTAAGCTGCAGCCTTAGCTGAGAATACGCTATACCAACTGGGATGTCCCTGACCACGCGCCAAATCTGCCCACCTTACAATACAGGCGGTGACGGAGTGAGAGCTGTACCCGTCGCGCCTTCCTGACTTAAGGGCACTCTCCTCCTGTCTTTTTGTACATAGGTGAGTTGCACTTTATTGAATGGCCATTCAAAATGCGAACATTTCCTTTTTGTAGTAAGTAATTTTATCGGCTTGTTGCGTTTAGCTGTTTTTTTTCCCATTTATGACTGGGCTTTTTATGCCAGTTAAATACGATTTTTTTCTTTTATTCTCATTTGTTCGCTTACTTACAAATGAACTTGCAGTAATTCGTCTAAAATCCTGGTATATTTATTTACATCTATCCCACACACCATTTGGTTTAACATTGACCTCCTATGAGCTCGTATACATGGTAAGACTTATTTGCTATGTATCTGTTTTTTAATCATTAGTACCAATTCAAATAAATTATTTAGAGTAATTCAAATATGTACTTCCATCAATATCACGTTTTCCTTAACCTCCGACATGCTTTACCAAGTAGTTTAATTAAACCTTACCTTTATAATATTTTTCATACAACATAATTTTGAAAATGCCTTAAACTTAATTACTTGAATATATACAAGCGACAGTTAGCGAAGATTGTAAATATTACGATTAATTTTTCTTTAAGAAGATGTGCAATCTTTATTATATTTCGTCAATTCAAAAAGTCGGTAAGGTAGGAATCTTTGCAGCTTTAGCACAAATAATGCTTCAGCATTACAGCTATATTGGTATGAAATTAGCATAAGAGAAAAATTCAACCAATTTTTAAAATGGGGAATATTAATTTAAAATATTGTTGAGATCTGAGATAAAGCTGTTAAAAGCTTACAAACTCAGACGCACACTCGCAAACGCAAACACTTATTCAATCTAAATTAAAATATTATATATTTAATCAAAGGAATAAAAATTGAATTATATAGAAATTGAAATTATGTTATTGGTCGTTTAACTATTGCCTCCCTCAAAGACAATGAACGCTTTTTTAAAATTAATATTAAATGGAGTAACAGGAGCCAAATCTTTTATTGAATTATGAACATATAATAATATAACATATAAAGCTTATAAAGAAACAGCAATAGTTACAGGTTTAGTTTAATCTAATCTTTAATTTTTCTTACCTTTTTTCTTCTTAATCTTTAGTTTTACTTAACTGATTTTACAGTATTTTTGTCGTTTTTTCGTAAGTATTACTATCGACTATTAAAATGATTGAATAAGTTTTCCGTACAACATATTAAATAAATAAGCTATCCAGTATTTTTCAAAAAGGCAGCAACAGTGTTCGGTGTAAGCTAGCTCAGCTAGCTGTTCAATTGTCCCTGCACCCCTCCGCGCTCGGTGCAAGCGTACGCGCGACCGCGAGCAACGAGCGCCACTCCCCACCTCTTCGCGCTGCTCCATTCCATCTTTCTCCGTCAATTCTGCCGCCCGCTGATTAGCTCATCTTCCTATCTTTCAACAATTAATAACTCGGAAACTACTTATCGGATCGAAAAACGAGAAATATACGTTGTTCTTAGAAAATTGATCCATCCTGTATATTTGTTTTTTTTAATTATATATTCAATATGCTTGTCCCATTTTAAGTTATACTCAAAATTTATACCTAAGTATTTAGTACTTTTAACTCTCTATATTGTCTTCTCATATATTTTTATATCTAAGTGATCTAGCACTGTAATTTCCGAATGTAATAGACACCGTTCTTTCAATGGTCAGAGATAACTCATTATGTATAATGAATTCGCTACTTTCAATAAATATGTATTCATTTTACATTAGTGTAGACATACCGAGATATCGATTATTTTACTGAATTTCATGAGATTTTTTTATTCTAGCTTACCATATTACATCTGCAACTTTTAATTAAGCCCATCTCATAGCAGCTGTATAAACAGCTGCCCCAAAAATCCTTATATAACAAATTTTTCAAAAATCTTCTGTATTTCATATATTATAACAGTAATATTTTTTAGCCTCAAGAGGAGAGTAAATATGACGCCCTCGAAACGTCGCCCCTTAGATGAATAAAGTATTAAACTTTTAACATTTGCCCAAGTTTTTTTGCGTTCCATGAAGATCAATAGTTTTGTCCTAACTTGTTTAAAAATAAAAGAGAATGATAGCTTCGCCGTCTATATAATCAAATGATATTAAAACAGTTATTTGCATTTGCATCTTTAAGATATAATTACAGTTCTCTTAAAGAAATATACACCAATTCAAGTAGCAGGACATGTACAAAAATTATACCACTCCAAAATTAAATAAAACTGTTAGTAATAAGAACGGTTACATTCATGCTGTGAAAATATATAATAATTTACCAAATGATCTCAAAGTGTTAGAGGTTAATAAGAAATCTATAAGTTAAAAAACTGGATTAAAGAGAATATATATATAATAAAAATGTTACTAAATTAAGGAAAGGGAGAAATGAGGGACCAGGTAAAGGAATTTATTTCAGGGAAAGGGAAAAAGCGCCAGGAATGAAGTAAACGACTTGAAAGTAGGTCAAGGGTTAAGGGAAAAGAATAATAAGCGTAGGAGTAGAAGCGACGCGTGGAAGGACCCTGAGGTAATCTGCTGTATCTCAGAATGCAGATGAGTTAGTTCAAGTTCAGCTTAGGTTCAAGTACAATGAAATTCTGCAAAGAAGCCCGCATAAGGCGGTTCTAGAAAAAATAATTTTTTTGTATAAGAAGTTTATATAATAAATCGCGAGTATTATTTTCAAACTTCTTTCCGAATAAGTAGGTGAAACATGCCAATCACCAGCAACACCAATAAAGTAAGTGGAAAAATTAAAAATCTATAACTATTTCTTTTTCCTTCATTAAATAAAATCTGATGTATTTCGGATGAATCTGAAATACGTGTTTGGCATCGTCCAGGGCTTAATCAAGTATGCTGGATGAGTCAAACCCTCAAAACAATCACATACCTTAGTAGGGCAAAAACTTTCGCTGATATATCCCTATGTATTGGGAAGAAATTCATAGGCTAAAATTAAACAATTACGGTTGTGCATCAACTAGACGTAACAGTCGTTAAAATTATAAAAAAAAGACTTTCATTTATTTTGTATTTGTTTTTGTAAATTTCAAAAGAAGTATAAGCTTAGACAATCTGAATTCTTCACCTTTAAGCCTGGCGTGTGGTAATCAATAAAAGATAAGTTTATATGGTATATGATCACGCACGAAAATTTTTACACATACTAGTCTTTAGCGCATTAATGTTCGCTGTAATATGAGAATAATATTTATCATTTCAGTAGTATACTGTAACGGAGTTGTTATTTATGATCAAATTTACTATTTTATTAAATATTAATTCGGCTTCGAATGATTCTGTGTAATAAGACCTAGTGCTCGGTGCCACAGAGATGACTCTAGAATTCAACTCGGATGTTGGCAAACTTAGCATTGCTCAGTAGGCTGAAACTTACCTGCTGTCAGATGAATTGACTTATAGGATTGCATTTTTTTGTTACATTTTTTTCCTTATGATAAATAAAACGTTTTAAACAAACCTGTTGCTGGGTACAATTTTGAGGTTGTGGTGACGCAGAAGGTGGCGGAGCAGGAGATTGCGATAAAGCACGTTGAGGAGATTGACTGGAAGAATTAACTTGATTTGTAGACGCCACTGGTGGATTTGTAGGAACAGCTTGGTTCCAAACCCTTTGTTCTCCATATAAATTTGAAGAATGACCAGGGGGTAAAGCATACGCATTAATCTGAAAAATAGAACAGCAGAATTATCAATATTTAGACCTTACATATCTTTTAACGAAATGCAAGTAATTCTTGATCAATACAATGATTAATTTTAGACAAGCAGATTGATTTTATTCTGCATACAAATTTAATAAAATACCAGGGGGTAAGGCACGCACATAAATCTGACAAATAAAACAACAATTATACCAATCTTTAAGCCTTACTTGTTTCTTAATGAAGTAAAAGTGATTTTTGATCGATACAATGGTCGATTAATGTTTTGATATTAAAAAACTATTATTGCAAAATACAGGTTCTTCATAGCATATATTTGAATAGCATTTTTTTTCTATTTTGTAATTAAGTGCAGTGGTAGAACCATTATGGTAAATACTAGCCCTGCATAACAGACAATGCCAAAGGCAGCGCCACGCCACGTTTTGCACTTTGAATTGACACTTGTTTACCTCTACGTATCAGTTTCATCAAACATGCAAGTAATAAACTTATAAATACGAAACCAAGTCAATCTTAAAGTATTAATCATGTTTTTGTTTCATTAAAAGATTACTTTAAAATTCAGGAGAAAAGCTCGATTTAATTTTTTTGATGACTTCGGCTTGCTGCCAGAGCGGTATCATGATGGGCGGCTAACGCCTCTCGCAGTCTCAATTGAGATAAAACAAAGTCTTATATTATATTTGAGTGTAGTAAATATGTATCGGAACTCTAACAAGGAGAACTCTGCATTGATCTGGGGGATGGTGTAGGCATTCCCTTCTCCAACACTGTAAGTAGCCTGGGTGTGTTGTTGGCCTCTAAACTCTCATGGAAACCCTATGTAGATGTCCTAACAAAGAAATTTAACTGTATTCTCTAAAGTAAATATAGTATATAAGATTAACTGTAACAATTGCGAATGTATTTATATGAGGAACTTTTTTGATATGAGGAAATATTTTCTAATAAAAAAGCTAAATGGCTCAGATAGATTTGAACCATCTGAAACCGAGAAACTTCTAACAAATGCAGAATTATTTTTTTTTTTAATTTTTGAGGTTTACCGACAAATTACATGTATATTTAAGCCAAATTTTTTTATGGGCTGTTACAGATAAAGCAACCATTTTGTTTTCACAATTTAAAAAAAACACTTTTTTACATTCCTCATTTATAGCTTAACCCATTAACGCTGGGCGATCTGCAAATCTCGGTAGTTGTAAAAATGGCTGCTACCAATAGCAGACGTTATTATCCTTTCCGGTATCCTAAATTCAATACCTCTATCGCCTATCTTTATATTTGATAACTTAATTAAGAGGGTAAATACAATTACACGGACAAAAATTACCCATTAACAAACATTTTTTTCACAAAGAAGGTTTAATGCTATCATTATAAAACTTTGTACACTTGTTAACCCATTAACGCCGAGGTGATCAGAATTTTTACTAACTTTTCAACGAGTTTATTTATTATGTTATCGGACCAAAAAACTAATGCAATACCTCTATTCCTACGCGAAATTTGATGCTCTTTCAGAACCTGAGTTCGAAATTTCAATTAGACACCGAGAAAAAAAATGATTAAAACGTGAAAAACGTGAAAATTTTCGAAAAAAATTTTTTTTCGCATTTTTTTCACAATGATACCGCAAAGGTATCAACTTTTTACTATGATCAGAGGTGATCATGGCACTCGAACATTAAGAGGAATTTTTTTCAGAAAAATTCATCGATGTGTTTTTTCAAAATGGCGGCGAGAATGAAAATTTTTATAAAAATCTTAATCTGTCGCTTTCTTAAAAACTCTGAACTTTAGAAAAAAATTGCTAAGAACAAAAATGTCTTAAAATTTCAAAAATTTCAAAAAATCCAATTTTTCAAAAATACCTAAAAATTTTTTGAAAAAATTTGAGTGTTCCTTGATTACTTCTTTGCTGATTCTGTGCATATACATTGTTTTTTTCTACTCTTAGCATTATTCAGAGACAACGGCGTGGACGTGGTAGAACTTTGTCTCCTTTGGGGTGCTTTTTTTCGTGAGTCCCCTCGCCTCTCACGTTTTGGGGTGCTTTTTTTCGTGAGTCCCCTTGCCTCTCACTTTAACATTTCTTTTATCAGTGCTTTTTTGCCCAACAATTATTGCATAAATATAGATAGCATTTTTCACAATAGATCCTTGTTCTTATGAACAATTTTTTAATTTGTCCCTATT